>RJWJ010015677.1:0-35792 GCA_004363605.1 Indri indri
GGCCGTCTTCTTCCAGGACCACGGACAGCTCCAACAACCTCGCTCAACCCTTCCTAGCCACGCCGCCTGGATCCAGGACTGGAGATCTCCTCAGTATTAGCCAAGAAGAGATCTCTTGGGTCAAACCCACAAATGCGCAAGAGCCTGACTTCTGGCTGCCACCACAGGTGTGTATTTTGGGGGTGAGAGGAAGCACATGTGAGAAGCCTGGAGTGGTCACCAGGCCTTCGTCTTAACAGGTGGGTGGGTTTTCCTTCTGAAAGTTCAGGTCATGGTTCTGAGGCCATGAGAAATCTTACCAGCAATGAGCTGGGACAACTGAAGAGAGGGGCTGTGGCCCTAGCCCCACGAGAGCAAGAAGGCACATAGGAAAGAGGGATGAGAAGGGAAGGAGAAGACTTACCCAGATGAAGAGCAGACACTGTCCCCAGCAGGACAAGAAGCAGGAGCAGGGGCTGTTTCATGTCTGCTCAGTCTTATGCGAGAACACAGCTCCACCTTCCTTCTCTGGGCCGTCCTTGTGTGTCTGGCCCAGCCCTGGCACATAGTATAGATTCAGCATTTAATCACTTGATTAAAGAGCAAACTGGGATGGAGGGGTGTAAGGGCAACATACATAACCTAAACATCTGTACCCCCATAATATGCTGAAATAAAAAAAAAAGAGCAAACTGGATTGTTTTCTCCTCCTCCGGTGAACAGACCCTGAGCTGGAGAATGTGGAAAAGGAATCGGGGGAGGGGAACTCAGGTACAAAAGTCCCTTTGTCCTCAGAGCTCCATCCATCATTGCTCCCTGGAGCCACACTCAGCTCAGACCCTTGTCCCTGTAGGGACAGGTCTGCTCAGGGTCAGGGCTGATTTCGCTCATGCTAGGGAAGGAGGAGGGGGAAGGACAGCAGCCAGCACGGCCCTAAGGACAGGCCTCCTAGGTGTTTGCCATATAGGGTGCCGCTTCCTCCCAGGCCCTGATAGACCCTTCCTCCCAGGGCAGCCAGGAGAGAACTCACCTCTGAAGAGTCTGAGGCCTCCACTCTTGGTGTCTCTGGCTGCAGGGCCCCAGAAGCAGCCCTTATACTGGGATTTTGGGGAAGTAGGATGATTGCCCCAGGCCAGGGTGAGGGGCAGTGGATCTGATAACGAAGTTTGCTCAGTCTTCCCACCCTGGGCCCTGCTCTCTACTGGAACCGCAGGGACCTGCCTCCTGGGGCCTCCTTCCCTGCATGGTGCCCACACACCCGGTTTGCCTAAGAAGGCCCCAGATGTTACACCTGTTGTTCAGGCTCAATTATTATTAGTGCCCCGGTCTGAACAATATGCCTTAACTTCAGGAGCAGCATCCCACTGACTGTCAGTATCCCAGGAAGTGAGGCGGAGATCCCAGGGAGCTGGAGGGAGACCGGGAGGGGGTGAGAGAAAGCCCGTGGGAGAAGCCGGGAGAAGCCGCCAACCCTTCGTCTTAGCAGGCATGAACAGGTGGGTCATCGGCTCCAGGGCGCCCCCACGAGGCAAGGGGAAGCCTCAGCCTTCCCGAGCGCTGTCCGCACTGGCCGCTGTATCCCTGACCTATCTTCACTGTCACCACCCCAGAATGGCATTCAGAGAGGGAAAGCGAGTTGCCAAGGTTACACAGGAAGTGAAGGAACTAGAATTTCTAAGTCTTTTTAGCTCTCTTTCTCTCTCTCCCTGGCTTTCTCTCCTTTAGTGTGTGGAAAACCTGTGCTCTTTCTTTTGTGCTGTGAATCTAGATCCAGGTTTCTCAACCTTCATACTGTTAATTCTTGGGGTCAAATAAATTTCTGCTGTGGGGGGCTGTCCTGGGGGTGGCAAAAGGTTTAACAACACCCCCTGTCTCTACCCACTACATGTTAGTGGCACCTCCCTCCATTAGGACAATCAAAAACATCTCCACACATTTCCAAATGTCCTCAGGGGAGCAAAATGACCCTGGCTGAGGGTCACTGGTGTAGAATGTGCCACCTTGTCCAACCTCAAGGCGTATCTTCAGGGCTGGCAGCGAGGCAGCAGCTGTAACCAAAGGCTTCCTGCAGAGTCTCAGACGCTCTGCAGACTCCCTTCCCCTCCGCACTCACCTCCCATCTCCCCCGTCACCACCAGAGGCTCAGGGCTAGGATGAGGCCAATGAGGCAAAATTTAAGGGGGTACTAAGAAATTCACTATTCAAGATAAATAATATTTGAATGCAATCTTTCTTAAAGATCGAAATTAATGCAAAACAACTATGATGAACAAAATATCAGAATTTTAACCAATCACACTCTAGGCAAATTTACTGCAGTTTAAAGAGAAGCCAGCAAGTGATGAGCCTTGAACTTCCTGGATCCCTCTGCCAGGAGCCAGTGGACTTGCCGGGGTGGAGGACTCAACTCGGGCAGCGCATATTGGACCGCTGTATTCCAGCCCAGCCCTTCCGGGCTCCTGGCAGAAGGGACAAGTAGCCCAGAGGATGGGAAGGCCTGGAGTCCTTCTCCTCCTCTGCTCTCCCAAGGGACCAACAAATGCACGAGTCAGTCACAGGTCCCTTCTGGGCCTGATTGCAGAGTAACGGCCTTGATCACTTATCTCCCTGGCCCAACGGACCAGATCCTTTATCTACCTGACGGTGGGAGGATTAGCCAATTCCTGGGCCCAAAAACCCAGCTTCCAGATTTCAAGCTTGAGACCTCCCTAATGGAAGAGGGGTGAGGGTCATTCTTCCCCATCCAGGGGCCCGGGCCAGGGGCACCGTTTCCCTTGGTGGTTGGGTTGATCAATAAGGCTGCCACTCTTGCGAGCCAGCGCCGCTATGCGCTTTACACACGCTGTCTCCTTTTACAGATGAGGAAATGGCATCTCAGAGAGTTTGAACAAGTTGCTCAAGATCACACAGCAAGTCAGAGACAGGCCTAAACCCAGGTCTTCCAGCTCCTCCTCCACCCTGTAGGGGCTGCTCCTCAGCCTCCCCTAACCTCCCTCCTTCCCCAGCAGACCATTCCCTTCTCAGTTGACCCTGTTTCCTTTGCACACAAACCCTGGGCAAAGACATTCCAAGGATGTCAACGACCGTGTCAATGGCCACAATAATTTCTGTCTGATTTAAAATCACAAATAACATTTTTGAAGGTCCACCATGGACCAGTCATGATTCTTCATGAAGGTTTTTATATTCATTATCCTACTTAATCCTTAGAAGTCATCCTACAAATTTGCTATTGCTGTCTCTCATTTACGTATGTACTGCAAAAGCTTAGGGAGATTAAATGCCCAAGTTTGCACGACTAGTAACAAGTGGTACCTTGGACCCTGGTCTGCCTGACTCCCCAGTCCTTGCTTTCTTTGATACACTCAGATGTGTTACCCAGACAATCTAGCCAATGGTGCCAACGTTGTTGAGGATGGTGCCTGTGCCAGGTGCTGTTCTGAAAGCTTTACTCATGCTGATCTCATTAGAAGCAGGCCCTGTCAGTAACCTTAGTTTACAGATGGGAAGACTGAGACACAGGGGGGCTGCCCAGCAGCTTGTGATTTCGTTATGCCTCACACCACACTGCCTCTCAAGATGCCACAGCCCACCCTCTGCATAACATGGGGCTGGAATGAATCTTGAGATGAGAGGCAGAGTTTGAAACCCTTCTAAACATAAATGCAAACAGCAAGCCAGAGACTTCCAGCCATGGAGGCATAAGGGTTAAAGGAACATGCTTTGGAGCAGACAGAGTCACATCCCAGCATGGGTCGCACAGAGATATTCAGTCTTGCACAAGTCTTTTAACAGGACATGACTTTCTGAACCTGGTTCTGTAAAATGGGGATAGCAATTATTGATCACATGATGCCATCTGTGTACGGTGCCTGCCACGGCAGGGGATACGTTGTGAGTGCTCTGCAAGTGGTAACAACCAGTCAATGTTGTTGAGTTTATGTTACAAACAACGATATGTTCCTGAATGCCGGGTACTGTCTTGTCATATCCCCTGGCCTCATTTAGAGTCTGACGCATGGCAAGTTGTCCCATATGGGGTTCCCCCAGAAGCAGACCCTGAGACAAGGATTTGAGTGCAAATAGTTTATTTGGAAATTGCAGAGACACTAGGAGGGAGCAGAGAATTCATACAGGGAAGGGAAGTCAGCCAATAAAATGTGTGCTTAAGTCCAGCTCCCTCAGCAGGTCGCTAGAGCTTAATCTCGCGGGGAAACCCTGGGGGATGGTGCCCAGCACATGTTAGATTCATTCCACTGGAGGGGCAAGGAACTGGGGTACCTATAAACTCACTGCTGAGAGTTGTGGCTTGTCCCAGGGTCATGTAAATTTCCTTGCATGTCAAACCAACCACACTTCTGGGGCAGGGGAGAGAGAGAAAAGGCCCTCAGACATGGAGACACAGATACAGGCCCTCAGGAATCCACCTAAAACCTTGAAAGGTCTAAAAGGTATGGACGGGGTCCTGGTAACACCTGCTACACAGGTGCCCAGGAATTGGGTGTTCTACGAGGAGAGCTACCTAAGCCCATTTCTCTGTCTCCAAAAGGCTCCACAGACCCCACCCCGCCGTCCATTCTCCTCGAGGAGTAGTAACTTCTGACCCTTTCTCTGAAAGGTGTGTCGTCGGGAGGGACAGCAAGGCAGAAAGGTCAAGGGTGAGGGTGAGCGTAATGGATCAATGATCAGAGAAGAAAACAAATCATTTTAGTAAAGCAATTTTATTGCAGGGAGGTGGAGGGAGGGGCGGCAGACAGGGGAAGGGAGGCGGCTGCCCAGGAAGAAGCCCCTCTGACTCCCAGCTAGAACCAGCTCAGAGGGAACAGACGAAGGGGAGGCACGCGTTGCAGTTAGACAGACTCCACCGGCCTCCTGCGAAGGCAGAGCAGGAAGGCGCCTTCGGCCTCTCGTCCCCCCCGCTCTGCCCTCAGGAAGGTCTTCCCCTTGTCCATCTCCACACCTCAGTGGAGATGGAGTCTAAAGACCCAGGAAGCCTCTCCCAAAAAGGGTCAGGCTCTTCCTAGGGCCTCTTCCGTGGGGCCTTCCCCCCGTTCATCCCCAGCCCACCTCACCTCCGGTATGCATGGACACACATCTGCCACCGAAGACCAAGGGCTGGCCGAGAGCCCAGCACGCAAAGTTCCAGCAGCTGCGGCCAACCCGGTGCAAACATGTGCGGGGGCCCTGGGGAAGGCAGGAGGGGAAGAGGTGGGCTGGGGAAGGGACAAAGGGAAGGCAGAAAGGCAGAGCTGGCCCTGACCCCACCAGCTCCTCCAGGGGCCCTTGCCTACTGGACCGTGATGGACACTGTCCCGGTCATCTGAAATATTGGTCCACGGCGATCATCACCATCACATTCTGTGCATCCCACGGACGTGCTCATCCTTCTAGCCCTGTCAAGAGGCAGGGCGGGGCTGCCAACCCATCCTAGAGATGAGGAAACAGGCCCATGGTCTTGCCTAAGTTACGTAGATAGTCAGAGGCGGAGAGGAGCTGGCACCCAAACCTCCTGATTCTAAATCCCGGCTCTTCCCAATGCTTACGCAGCCCCCTCGGTGTCTCGCCCAGGTGTCCGCCTCTCCCCAATCCTGCAGGGGATCACAGAGGAGAAACACAGGCACATCTGCAGCAAGTTGAGCACTTCCCGGGGTCAGGAGGTGCCCCCCACTTAGTGCTTACCCAGCCCGTGGCCACACCTCCGATCCAGACTTGACCCTGGTTGAACGAGCGGGCGGGCGGTGCATCGCATTTGGAAATTAAAGCTGTAGCTGTGGATGGAGGCCAGGGTGCCCCGGTGGCACCTCTGGCAAGCTAACTGCGGAGCAGGATAAAAGGGGAAGAATGGAGTGTCCCTCCCACACGCATTCACATGACCGCAGTCTTGGGCCTCTGAGTCTCCCGAATTCATGCCCACCCTCCCCTGCTACAGCCATCTGAAGGCTGGAGACCAAAATGCAACTTCTGTTTGTTTCCATATGGCCCTCCCCTCTCACCCCAACACCTCTGTGGGGTTCAGCTTCTGCTGACACCCCCAGGGCCCTCAGTGGGGAAAAGAATCAGCGATATGAAGGCTGGAGGCGCGTCTCCTCCATCCCCTGCCCCCAGGCCTCCGCCTCAGCCACAGACCACTCACCTGAGCGTGATTAAAATGCCTGGCAGCCATCTCCACGAGGAAGCGGCAGGTCTTGCACCCAGGGCTGCCCACCAGTTTTATTCCGTCCTCCTCCTTAGGACGCTGAAGTTCCTTGTCCACCGCATCCAGGGCTGAGGCCGACTCAACAGCCCCTCTTCTTCCAGGGAATCTTCGCTGCCACAGCTCGCCTCCTCGTCTTTCTCCAACAGTGCCATCTCCCCAGGAGGAGCCTCCTCGGCCCCCTGTTCTGGCATCTCCCCATCCTGGGGCAGGGTCTTAGCTTCCAAGGTGCTCTCAAAGTTGGAAGTTTTAGCTCCTGGCAGGAAAAAAGGCCACATGTCCTTCCTTCATATGTTCCCCTGTTCTTCCCAAAGCCATGGACAGCTCCCGCCTTGCTCTGGGCACCAGAGGGCTCAACGCCACCTGGAAAGAGGAACCCGGAACAAAGTCTCCATGGGGAGAACCCAACCTCCCCCGCAAGGTCAAGGGGGTTAAGAGCCAGGTTGCTTCATTTACTAGCTTCATTTCTTCATTAGTGAAATGAGTACACAACACTACCGACCTCATGGGGATGCTACGAGGATTAAAGGAAATAATGCACAGAAAATGCTTAGCGCTGTGCATTCAGTAAGCTCAAAGGGAAAGGAAGCCATTGTTATTGTGACCATCATTAGCATCACGTAGAAAGGACAAAATTGGGAATGTCACAGTAGAACCAAGACCGCAGACAGATGCCCTGAGGAGTCTTTTCAACTCCTGGCCATAGGATCCGTATCCTTTTAAATGTTCAGAGATTCTGAAATAGGGGATGATCAGAGAAGGGGGTGGGTATGTGACTCTGACCCTGTCTACTATAGAAAGGAACAAAATAGAGGAGCAAAGACTGAAGGCAAAGAACACTTGCTCAGATGAAGAGCAGAAACTGCCCCAAATAGAGGAGCCAGAAGTAGGGGGAGTTTCATCTTGGCTTCGTCCTACAATGGAGAACACAGTTTGTCATTGAAACACACACACACACACACACACACACACACACACACACACACACATTGCAGCCACACTGTCAGGGGACTGTGGGAGTGAGGTGCAGAACAAGAAGGCGTGAATAGAAATTAGGATGGCCCAGAAAAGCTCGTGCTGAGCCCAGCCCTGGGCGCTCCAGGACCCGGGATGCAGGGACCTCTTCTGGAATAGAATGAAGTGGCTGAGGCTGGCTTTCCTGCAGGCCTGGAGGTGAAGGAGGGAATCTTATGCGTATTTGTTTGTACTTAATAGGTCCCTCAGAGTCTACGATACAAGAGAGGAGGGAGGAGCAATGATCGTTGGCCTTCCTAGGAACACACAGCACTTAGAAATTGTGTCCTCTCCTCAAAGCTCAAAAAGCCACGCACTCCCCTCCCCTCCGCCACCATCTGCCTTCCCCAGCCAAGGAGAGCTTTCACGTTCCTCAAAGGAATGTGCAAGGCAGAGGATGAGATGTGCTGCCCTGCTGGCACCTGGAACCTGAAAGCCATGTGCAGACACGCCAACCCTCCAGAACCTGTCAGCCAAGCCAGGCACCTGCCAGGAGACCGAACCATCACCACCACTGAAGTCAGCTCCACCTCATCAGAGAAAGCACTCACCTGCCCAGAAGCCGCCTTGGGTCTTTGGGAATCCTCGGAGCTCAGGCCCTCCTTCGCTCCGTCTCACAAAGATGTTGATACATACGGGGCGTTGGAGGAAATCCTGTCCACCCAGGAGGGTTTGCCTCAGAGGGGAAGGAGATGGGAAGGCTGATAAGAACCATTACTTCGTTTCCCCTGGGAGCCCACTCATTCATTCACTGCCGTGTTCTCTCCTGACACCACTTTCAGGACCCTGGGGCCATCTGAACTGCCCTGGGTCGATGGTTCTTACCCCGGGCTGCACTTCAGAATCTCCTAGGGAGTTTTTCCAAAATATACATATTTCCTGCTTTACCGGTAGGGATGCGAATTGCCACAGACATTTCGGGAATGAATCTGTCAATATCTATTAGGATTAAAATTCACATATGATCCATTTCACTCTTTGGAGACTGAAAAGCACCTGTAAGTAAGAAAACTGGTACAAAATTACTTGACTCTTTGTAGAAACGAAAACAATGTGGACAGTGAACTGGACCATGAATACAATGTGTCCCATCTGTTCTACAGAACATTCTGTAGCTGTGAAAAGAAGAGCTGAACCTGCATCTATAAACCTGAAGGGAGGGGTCTGCTGCGTTATGGAGTGGGGGGAAAGCAAGATACAGAGGAAAACATTCGTATGAGGACAGTTTTACAAAGAGAAAACCCCACGTAAGTGCTTATCTTTGAGCTTCCTTTATATGACCGTTGATAGAGCTGAAACGCCGAAAATGATTCGCACCAGACAGTTGACCCTGGTTCCTCCAGGAGCAAGGGAGGAGGGGGAAGGGAGCTGAGGGAAGTTGTTGTTTTCTTTCTTTCTATAACTTTGCATTTTTTCATGGTTATGATAAATGTGTGCTAAATCTGTAATTTTGGAAGACACCTTATTAAAGATTTTTAAAATACGCGGATCCCACCTTGGGAAATTCAGATTGGCCAATAGGTCTGGAGTGGAGGGCAAACGTCTATGCTTTGTAAGTTTCCCAGATGACTCTGATGGAAAACGGGTCTGGGACTCACTGTCCCGGGGCTCTCCAAGCACAGCAAATGCTCACGTGTGCCTCACTCTGTTCCCTCCCGACTTGCCTGCTCAGGTGGCCAACCTCCCAGCCTTCAATATGGCAACATTTACTGCGCATTTTTAACTGCTGTGCATGGCAAGTATTATCTTATTCAATCCTCTAAAAATACCAAGTGAGTGTGGTGACTGCTACCTCCATTTTCCAGGTGAGGAAACTAAGGCTCAGGGTGGCTTGTGACCTGTCCCCACTCCCACTGCCCACACTGGAGCAGCTCCCTGCCATGGGCCCTTTTGTAGCTCCAGGGTTTGTCCTTATGGCAGGCAGTTGTTTTGCCTTTTTTGTGAAATTATCTGGTTAATGGATTAACATCCATCATCCATCTCTCTCCCTAGATGATACACTCCATGACGGCAGAGGCCGAGATGCTTCACTCGCCAGCCCATCCTTCATGCTGGGTACAGGGCCTGGCACATAGTAGGTCCTCAATCATTATTCATTGAGTGAATAAATGAATGGTTAAGTCATTTTCTCAGAGGTGGGATTCCAACTTGGTTCTCTCTGGCGCCAAACTTCTCTCCCCTCCCATATACTTGCTCTGTGTCAAAAACAATGCTGTCCAGGTGGAGACAAAATCAGAGGGAGGCATGGTTCTTGTCCTCAGTGTGCTTACTGTCTATTCATAAGGTGAGACAAATCCAGCTGAAACAGGAGGAGAAGGGTTAAGACCCAAGCTGGGAAGCACTCTCTGCCGATTCGGAAGGAGGTCCATCCACAGAAAAGGAGGGCAGAAAAAGCTCCCTGAGAACTGTCTGGATGGAAAGGCCTGAATAGGAGGGAAGGACACAGGCACTCCAGGTAGAAGGAACAGCGTGAGCCAAGGTGTGGGGTGGGAAAAGATAGGAAAAGGGGAGAAGAATGCATCTCATCGTGAGCCAAGGATGGAGATAACCTTCCCTTGTCGCCACTGATTGAACAAGACAGAAGGAGGAACTAAGAGAATACTCAAAAAGAGCCCAGACAGAAGCTCTGAGCTGGGCTCTGCTTGCTCCCATCCCCAGGCCCTCCCTGCAGGACCACTCGGTGCTCTGGGCAGAGCTACGACACTCAGAAAGTGGCGAGATGGGGCCGATTCTCGGAAGCCAGTTGGCAACTCTGGCACCCCCACCTGGGAGCGAAGTCTCTCTTTTAGGTTACACAATCCAGGGTCTGAAATCCACAGTTGAGTGACCTTAGAAATTCCATTTCATCAACCCTCGGGGAGGGTACAGCACAGTGGCTGAGAGTGTGGCTTATGGAGTCAGACAGTCGAAGTCAGACTCAAGGTGACGGGTGTACCGCTTAATAGCTGTGTGACCCTGGACAAGTCCCTTAACCTCTCTGTACCTCATTATCACCATTTATAAAGTGGAGATAACAATACCTAGCCCACTGGGTGGTGAGAGGAACAAATGAGACAAGGTAGCAGACTAGCTGTGAGCTGCCCGGCCGCCTCACCCCTTCCTGCAGTTTCTGGGATTCTTCTTTCTAAAGATCTTCGTGGGGGATGCACATCTCACTGTTGAAGACAAAGTGCCAAATAGATTCCCAGCCTCCTCTGCAGCTAAGGCACACGGCTAGGCTCTATCAAAGAGAAACATCCATTCCAGGCTTTCAACGTGGAGCAGGTGACCAAAAAATGGAGGCCAAGAAGACTTTTCTCCGGCGGTGGTGATGACAAGCTCAAGTTCCTGGGGTGCAGTGCCCACCGTGCTAGAGGATGGGCCCAGGTCCGAGCCCTACATCATGCTGGATGCCAGCCACAGGGCTTGCATCTCAGCAGCAGCAGCAGGATCCTCCCCAGACCCGTTCTGCAGCCTGGTTTTGGCCCCATATCTGGTTCTCTGGCCCTTCCTGCAATTTTATGAACCATTCCATTTCCTTTCAATAAATTCATTTTTCTACTCAGATTAGCCAAGGAGAGTTTCTGTTGCCAGCCACTAAGATCCCTGACTGATACAGCATTTAGCACAGGAGCTGGCATTCAGTTATTGCTCCATAAATGAATGCTATTTATATTATTAGGCCCAGAAGTGATCAGGGTCTTTGGAGCCGACCCACATTAATCAAACTCTCAGGAGACTGATGTCTACCTCTGGTGTCAATGACATAATTTAGGTTGACTTGAACCCACAGTGGTTTCTTGGGCCGGCTAATCAGCATATTCTCTCCCTGCATCACAAGCTACAGTGTGCTCAGTAGACCTGGAGTTTGAATGGGAGCAGAAAGCTAGAGGTCTTGCGGTCTGGTACATTTGAGCAAGGGGGCCTGATGCCCAACATCTCAACTCCAGCCTCAGACCTGTCTCCATCCCCAGGAAGAGTTGAATCAACGTTGCAGGATCCCTAGTCTTAGGAATACCCCTTTCTACCCCTGAAGTTGCTGTACAGCTTGGATGGCCCTAGACAGACTCGATCAACCAACTCAATAAGAGTGCTCCTATGGGGGACACCGACAGGTCACCTCTGCATTTAATCTTTCCTAATGTCACCCTCAGGGGCTCATCCCAACTTCAGGCTTGTGGGAGAGCTTGCTGTAGCACCTGCTACAACCTGTCCAGAGGCAGACCTGGCACTGAGGGGTCTGCCCTGCCATGAGTGTGAGCTGCTGCACAAGGTGTATGACACGTGTGCACCAGGCACTGAGCAGATGTCACCTTGACAATGGTGTCCAATATCAAGGAACTCTGAGTGTGTCACTCCCATGCCCATCTCCCAACACACAGCAGCTTGAAGGCAGAAAACTGCAGCTCCAGATACGCAGCCACACTATTCAGCACTCAGGATAGGCTTCTGAATTCTGAAACCATGAATTCTGCAATCAGAAACAACATATGGCGTGGCCAAGAATGACCTCCCACCCTTCTTCACCAGTAGAGTCCTGTTTGGCCCTTGTGACAGGCAGAATCTGAAGACATCCTCCAAGATCTCCACCCTCCGGTGTACACACATTGCATAATCCCTGGGACTGCAAATGGGATGGATTTTACTCCCGTGGTCACATTGTATTTTACCCCACAATTGACTTTAAGAAAGGGAGAATATCCAGGGTGCATCTGAGCCAATCAGGTGAGCCCTTAAAAGGGGACTGAGCTCTCTTTCTGAAGTCAGAGATTCCAGGCACAAGGGAGATTCAGCCCACGGGAGAGTCTCCATTGCTGGCTTTGAGAATGGAGAAGGCCACGTGGCAAGGAATGTGTGCAGCCCCGAGGACCTCCGAGCAGCCCCATCCAACAGCCAGCAAGGAGCAGAATTCTGCCACAACCACATGAGCTTGGAAGAGGACCCTGAACTCTGGATGAGAATGCAGCCCAGCCAACACCTTGATTTTAGCCTTGTGAGACCCTTAGCAGAAAACCTAGCCAAGATGTGCCCACACAGCTGACCTACAGTACTGTGAGCTAACAAGCTTATGTTGTTCGAAGTCACTCAATTTCAAGTGGCAATTTGTTATGCAGCAGAGAAGACTAATACAGCCCTCAAGTCCCATCTCCTTCCCAGGATGATTTATAGTTGGTGCAGTTGGTGGGGGGATTGGCAGAGAAGGGTCCCAAAGGAACAGGCTGAGGACCTGCTGGAAAGGAACCCAGGGACAGCAGAGCAGGTAAGATGGGCAGAAAGAGATGTTAGGCTCGGGCCAGAGGTCCCACCTCCTTCTCCTTCAGAGTACGAGAAGCTAAATAGCCCCTTCCAGTTCCAACTTTTGCTCAGGGGGACTCTCCCTGCCCTCAGAGAAACTTCTGGGGCTGATCAACTGCTTACCAGGCTGGGCTTGGCCAACATCCCCCTGGGGCAGATAAGAGATGGCAAAAGGGCTAACACCATCCCAGGCGGAGATAGGGACCTGGGCGGTTGCTCTGTGAAATCAGCCCTGACAACAGCTCCCTGACACTTCCCCATTCGTATGCCGCAACAATTGACACAGACCAAGATGACTGACGTGCGAGATCTGGAAGGGGTCTTAGAGACGAGCCAGTCCAGGACCCATGTCTCAGATGTGGAAGGATGCCCCAGACTGGACCCAGATACCCTGTTTCCCAGTTCAGTGTTCTTCCCGCTTCCCCAGTGAGATTTGCCTCCTTCCCCTCCCGGCACCTCCTCTCTCAGAGACTATGAATACTCAGCAAGCTTAGAAGGATATGTCTTTGCAGTCAGGGCCTCCCCTGCCCACCGGCCACCTCCGCTACATCCCAATCCATCTACTTCTCTCCATCTCTGCTGCCACCTTGCTGGCCCCACCGCCATGTTTGATAACATGCATCAGAGCCTGCTGTCCCCACACTTCCCACTCGAAGTCTAGCAATTAACCCAAACCCGTTACCACAGCCTGCAAGGCCCCCCATGGTCAGGCTCTTGTCTACTGGTCCAAGTCCCTGGAACGAGTGACCCTTCTCATACTGGTTCCAGCTCCACTGGCCCAGCAAAAGCCTTTGTACTGGCTCAAAGGTCACCTCCTCAGGGAAGCCTTCTCTGAGAACTCTTCCTAAAGAAGACGACCTGCCACACCCATCCTCATCTGGTAACTTCGATCCACATCATTCCATGTATTCCCATGAGAGAATTTACCAAAATGAGCTTGTTTATCTATTGGTTTCTTGTTTACTGTCTCCCCCAGCAGGAAGTAAACTTCTTGACAACAGGGACCTTGTCTGTCTTGTTCACTGCCTAGAACTCAGCCCAGGTCATAGAAAGAGTTTTTTTAATTACATGCTGAATTAATTAATCAATTCACTAATTAACTTGAACTTGACCCTTGGGGAAAGTTTAGCTGAGTTTAGGTTGGAGTAAAAGTCCATTTGTTTCAATTCTACAGGTATTTTCTTTTTCTTTTCTTTTTTTTTAAGATACAAATTTATTTACTGTGTATACACACAAGAGCCTTCAGAATGAAAACTCAACTTTACAATGCGGTTTAGAAGCTTACATGCCTTTCTGGTAACATGGGTTATGCGGTGCGGGGGGAGAGGAATTCTGTTGAGTGGCAATAAAAGATTACTAGGGAAGATGAATCTCTACAGGTATTTTCTGAGCTTCACCCACCTTGGACACAATCCTCGACCAGGCCCTTTGCTCTGGATCATTGATTTATTCATTCACTCAACGAGCACTCAGAGATAGTCTCTACTCTCAGGGAGGTTTAAGGTAGCTGATAAATAAGGCCAACAGAACGAACCGACTAGTAAGACAGGGGACTGTACTGAGGGCATATCAGAAGTGTAGAACTTACACAAACTGAAAGATACAAACCTTCAGAGCTACCAGAGTCACAGAAAGGGCTAGGGCAGGCAGAGTGGGCTTCCTTGAGGAGGTAGCACTTGACCTGGGCCCTGGAGCACTGACAGAGAGGATAGGATAGGCAGAGGAGACATCAGAGGGCACTTCTAGGGGCCAAACCACGGCCTGTAGTGCTGGAATTTGAACCAGGATATGGATGATTTGGTGTTTCCTGGAGGTTAAGTCAACGAATGAGATGGTGTCTCTGCTTTGCACCAAAGCCAAGCTCCTCCGGCAAGCAGGGTAGACTTGCTGGCCAGTTCCTCAACCCCTTCTTACTCTTTACACCATAGTAATCTGGTTTCTGTTCTCTTGTTGCTCCACCGACACTGCTCTTGCCAAGGTACCCACTGACCACCCAATTGCCAAACCCAACAGACACTCTTCAGTCCTCTGTAGTGCGTGATACCTCTTCACTTCCTCCTTCTTAAAAACTGTCTCCTTTCTTAGCGACCTTGTGGCCATTCCTTCCCAGTTTCTGCTGGTGGGCTTCTCTTCTTCTTCTGGAAAGTTAAATATGGGGGATCACCTGTTTTTTTGGTGCTTTTCTCTCCTAAATTTACACATCCTCCATGGGTTATGTCATCTGTTCTCAGGGCTCAAGCTACCAAATATATATACTGCTCACTCCAAACTCTTCATCTCCAGCCCCAGGCCTGCTCCTGACCTGCAGATTCGCATATATGGTCACCCAAGAAGCTTCTCCACTTGGGCGTCCCATGAGCAATGTGAATTCAACACATCTCAGACTGAAAGACAGACACACACATGCGCACACACACGCGCGCACACACACACACACACACACACACACCCCTACACAAACCTGATCCTCTTCCTGTGGTCACTTTCTCAGGAGAAATCATCACCTTCCACCTAGATCCCCAAGCCAGGACTCGGGAGCATCCTTCGCTCCTCCTGCCCTGACACCCACACATGGGCAAGTCATAGTGTCTTCCTTCACCGTCTCATCCAGCCACCCATCCCATTTCCTCTGCCACTCCCCTAGTCAACTACTAACTGTCTTTCTCCTGGATCATGTCAGTGGCTGCCAAATGACTTTCCCCACCTTCAGTCTCACCACCCTCCCCACCTCCAACGCATGGGCTACCTGCAGCCAAAACGAGCTTTCTAAAATCCAGAGCTAATCACATCAGCACTTTTCAGTTACTCCTCCTTGCTCCCAGGCACACATGGTCTGGGCCCTTGTCACGTCAGCCTCGCCACTATTGACATTCTGGGCTGTTCACGTCTTCGTTACAGGGCTGTCCTGGGCATTGCCGGATGTTTAGCAGCATCCCTGTCCTCTACCAAAAAGATGCGAGTAGTACCTTCTTCTCCCCCATGTTGTGACAGTCAAAAGTGTCTCCAGACATTGCCAGATATCTCCCCAGGGACAAAATCACACCCAGTTGAGAGCCACTGTTTTACAACCTCAACTCTCTGAACACACACACACACACACACACACACACACACACACACTGCTCCAACCATATCGAACACCCTGCTATTTCCCCAACATTCCATGATCTCTCAGGCCTGCATGCTTTTGCACATGCCATTTCATCTGCTGACACTGCCCCTTCCTCACTAACCACTGTGCTTATTCCTTCTCTTCATCTAGGTTTCAGACAAGGATCACCTCTTCCATGAAGCCCACCTTGACTCTCCCAGAGAGACGAGGAACGGAGCCTGCTTGGGGCTTCTCTCTATCCCAGTCCCCCTCCCACCTCACTGCAGCTGTCATCTTGCTGTTTCCCCAGAAGAGCCGGAGCCCCACCTCATTCACCTGTGTATCTCTGGTCCTGCGTGGTTCTGGAAACTTGATAGGGACTCAGTTCATGTTTGCCCAGTAAGTGAGTAAATGCAGAAAAGCAATTCTTGTTTAAGTTCACCACAGACTGAGCTGGGCAGACGTTCCCTGAAATGAGATCTTAGGCAGGAATTTTAATAATGACCATAGCAGCAACTAGTATTTAGGAAGTACTTCTATGTGCTAAGTATTTTAAGTGCTCCATATCATTTAATCTTCTAAACAGCTCTATGGGGCCGGGCGCGGTGGCTCCCGCCTGTAATCCTAGCACTCTGGGAGGCCGAGGCGGGCGGATCGTTTGAGCTCAGTTTGAGACCAGCCTGAGCAAGAGCAAGACCCGGTCTCTACTAAAAATAGAAAGAAATTAGCTGGACAACTAAAAATATATAGAAAAAATTAGCCGGGCATGGTGGCGCATGCCTGTCGTCCCTGCTACTTGGGAGGCTAAGGCAGAATGATTGCTTGAGCCCAGGAGTTTGAGGTTGCTGTGAGCTAGGCTGACGCCACGGCACTCTAGCCCGGACAACAGAGTGAGATTCTGTCTCAAAAAAAAAAAAAAAAAAAAACCCTAGCCCATCCGTCATCCCTCAGGAGAGATTTTCTGAGTGCCATCTACCTACATGATCATCACCGTGTGGGACAAGTCACAGTTACCACCACTGAAGGGCTAAGTCATGAGCACCTGGAATTATAACTCTGCTCTCCCCACCTGGGATTGGAGGTTGAATCAATCTCTCTCTCTCTGTCATGTCCAGTACTATTTATTGAGCCTCCATTCTGACCCAAGCAGCGTGCAAAGCCCTACGGATACAGTAGGCAATAAGAGATAAAATTACTGCCTGCATGGAGTTCTCAGCCTAATGAAAGCTGTGCCTTAATATTTTTAATAGTATGATCATACACTAAACTGCAACTGTGACAAGCTCTATGCTGGAGCGGTACCTGTTGCTATGAAAACCTGTACTAGGTAACAAGGAAGGAAGGGGTATCTGAGCTGAGAGCTGAGGCAACTGCAGGAGTTAACCTGGAGTTGGGTAGGACACATTCCAAGCAAGGAGAAGAAAGCCTTTTTACTGTTAAATAGTGTATTTGACCTGTAAGGCGATTTTGCATATATAATGCAAACAGCTGCCATTAATTAAGGACCTACCATGCGCCATGACCAAGCACTTTTCAGGTGGAGCCTCGTTTATCCTCACCACTCTCTGAGGTGGGTACTGTAACCCCCGTTTTCGGGTGAGGAAACAAAGGCATTGAGAGACTACAGTGACTCCTTCAAGGAAACCCAGCCTGAGAACTGCAAGAGTGAAACCCAGCACCGTCTGAGCTCTTCCCCCGCCCGCTCTGGGGGAGGAGTACGCAGCCCCGCCCCTAGCACTTGACATCTCTGTGCACTTGGATTTTCTACATTGACTGTTGGGAAAACAAAAGTAGCACAAAAATTGAATATGAAGATTGATGTTTTTCATTGACTTTGGCTTAAGATTTTGGGTAATTAGAAAGTCTCTTTTTTTTTCTTTTTGCCTTTGAAGTTTTCTCATTCCAAGTAATAAAGGAGAACTCGTGTTGCTTTCTTTGCTAGGCAGAAACAAGCTGGAACAGGTGCTTGCAGGGTGGTTTTGCATCCTGCACTATGGCGGTGGCATTTCAGACTCCGGCAGGAGTGAAATGTGAACACACCTCACCCTGCCTTCCCCCCAGGGAACCACAGATGTTACTAACATCTGCAACAACACACCGCAGGCCTGCTGCCAGCCAGGTGGTTCATACCGATCACTCACTACGCACCAGGTCCTCTGTGTAGTGCTTGATGTTCATTAAGTCACCTAATCCTTACAAATGTATTCCTACTGTTACCCCATTTTACAGGTAAAGGAATGGAGGCTCTGTGAATTTAAGTCCCAGAGCTCATGCAGGCAACAGCTGGAAGCTGGTCTTGGACAGTCCAACTCCAGAGTCCAAGCTGCTTCTACCTTTTGTCCCCCAAGTTTCTAAGTCCTTGCAACAAACGCCTATGGTATTTATTATCTCCATTAAGGTGAGGAAACTGAGGCTCAGGGTGGTGAAGGGATTCTTCCAGGTCACACAGCTGGCCAGCGCCTGCAAAGCCCAGAGTCTTTCCCTTGCACCCTACTCTCTAGCTCCCCATCAAGCCTGGGAGGTGACACTGGACCCACAAAGGAAAATGCTCAGCGGCCTGTGAGCAGATATTCGTGGTTAGAAAATAAGAAATCAAAACCCCTGGAGTAGGGGCCGGTGTAAACACAAGCTGTGATCTTGGGTTTCCTCACCCTGCTGGTGAGTCAGCCCCCAGGTGGGCGGTAGTGGGCTACAGTCTGCCCAGGGGCGGCCAGATGTGCCCCATCGGTGAACTCCTCATCGCCAAAGGGCTGGATCCGGTGCCTTGGAGATTGGATGGGAGGTGTCCTTCCCCAAAGAATATTAGAGGAAGGACTCACCGCTGTGCCCCAGAGTCACATCCAAAGCACTGGGGAATCATTTATCCCCCAGGGGCTGGCAGAAAAAGGGCCTCCAGGACGTAACCACTGGGCCATTGCTCCAAGCTTTGAATTTGGGGAGAAAGGTAGGCATTACCCAGTTGGCAGCTGGCACCTTCAGCTAAAAAGCAGTTGGCACCAGGTTATGAACAGTGATTAGGGGACATGAGGCCATTCTCTGGAAACTTCCAAGGCGGCTCTTTCGTGATAAGCCCACTTGACAACATCTCACCCCCCTGAGATCTATTATTAAATATTATCTGTGCTCTCCGGTCTGCTGACCAAGCTGCCGTCTGGCTCGCTGTCTGGGACCCCTGCCCAGGCAGCAGAGGGGAGCAGAAAGGAAGTGGGGTGAGCAGGGATAAATAAGGGGTGGCGTAGCCGTAAGACGGGGCATAAGCAGCCATTTAAAATCACGCTTTTGGTGACTACTTGATGACATAAAGAAAAGCTTATGCGATCATTTTAATTATCACACACATCCGGTCAAACGACGGGAGCAAACAGGCCAGCACGTTAACCACAGCTAACTCTGAGTGGTGTGATTAACAGTGATGCTTCTTTTTCATGCAGCTCTTTATTTTCTCATCTATTTTGTAACAACTGTCCCTTTCTTACATAAAAATACATGCACAGTAAATGTCACGTCTAAATGAATGTGACCTTAGGAGACAGACAGACCTGGTTTAAACACCAGCTCCACGGTGCACTGAGTGGTGAGCCTAAATTTCCCCATCTGCAAACGGGCTGACCGTGGGCAATTCCCTGGGGTGAAGAGGCTTAAAGGAGATCGTCACCCAAAGTTCCTATTTCATGGGGTTGGCTGTTCTTCACGTGGGAGGTGCTGTCCTCCGAATGGGAGGCCCGGCCTGGCACCGTGGGGCCCGGTGGAGACAGATTCGCCTGCCGTTCCTCTCTGCTGGGGCTGGTAGCGGAGGGAAGGGTGGCAATTTGAAGCCTCTTGCTGAGTGAAGTCAAAACTTGTGAAACTCCTGGGTTGCTTGCTTCGCCAATTGAGAGAGCAGTTGGTCCCCTCTGAGCAGGGAGAGAGCCCTCGGGGCAGAAAGATGAGGCCGCAGGCTCAGCCTGCTTCTCCCGCTCACTCCCCTCTTCCCTCGACATCATCTCTGACTCTCAGAATAGAAGTGTTCTCTGCACCTCCTAGGGAATCCAGGCTTTTCTTTTTTAATAACAGCTTTATTGAGATATAATTCATACACCATACAATTCACCCATGTGAAGTGTAAAATCCAGTGATTTTTAGTATATTTAGAGTTGTGCAACTGTCACTATCAATTTCAGAAAATTTTCATCACCCCGAAAGAAACTCCTTACCTGTTAGCAGTCGCTCCTCATTCCCTCCTCACCAGGCTAGCCAGTCCCTAATCGACTTTCTGCCTCTATAGATTGGCCTGTTCTGGACATTTCACATATAAATGGAGTCGTGCTACATGTGGTCTCTCATGACTGGCTTCTTTCACTTAGCATGATGTTTTCAAGGTTCATCCGTGTTGTAGCATGAACCAGTACTTTACTTCTTTTTATTGCCAAATAATACCCATTGTGTGATACATTTTATTTACCCATTCACCAACCGACGGACACTAGGCATCTTCTTTGGCTATAACATATTATCTGTAATGCTAGCTGTGATCTGTTCAGTACCTACCATGTGCCAGGCTCTTGACCTAATTTCTAATCCTTACGACAGCCCAGAGAGGCATGTCTGTTTCTCCCACCACACTGATAAAGAAACTGAGATGTAGAGGAGTGGCCCATCCAAGGCCACACCAGTGACACAGCTGGGATTAAAAAGGATCTTTCCCACTGTACCACATTGCGCCCCCACCCCCAAGGGTTCTGTGTCCTTCCAATTGACTCTGAAGCCAGAACAAGAATCCGCTCATCCAATGATGGTTCATTCAAAAGCCTTAGCTGGCACCAAGTGGATGGCAAGCACACACTAATCAGAGCCAGGGGACACCAGACCCCACCTCCTAGAGTTTGCTGCCCAGGTGAGGAAAGGTCACCAGGAAGGTGACCAACCAAATGCCAGGGCCTCAGACATGCTGGAGAGCACCGGGAACGGTTTTAAGAGGGATTTTGAGCAGAATCCAGCAGACCCGGTGGATTTCCCAAGATGGGACACAGTGAGCCGCCCCTGCAGAGGAACTGGTGTGTACACAGACCCAGAGGCCAGGACATTTGGTCCATGAGGATGGGGTCTGCCCCTGTTGGTGGGAAGTGAAGGGGGCAGGAGGGAGGTGGGGATCACACTGCTGAGAGCCTTGAATGCCAGGCTGGAGTCTGGGTTTTGTCCTGTGGGCAGAGGGGAGCCATTGAAAGTTTTTGAGCAGGGGAACAAGATCAAATCCATCGATTTCAACTGTGGTGTCCATCTTCAGACACAGGTTCCTGGGCCCCTGGGAGAAGGAAGCGCTGTGCCTCAGACCCTTGCGAACCTGCACATCCCCAGCCTGACATATTGTAGGTGCTCAAAAGACGTTTGTTGAATGTCTGGACAGATGAATGAGTGAATGACCAATCTGCCCACCAGTCCCCTCCCTGGCCCACCCTATCCATTCCTCGTCCCTCTTTTGGTTCATTGGAATAAAACAGCTGGTGTGCTCCAGATTCTCCTGTCTCGCCCACCCGCCCTCTCTCTCCTCCCTCCCCTCTTCCTGCCATCCTTCTCCCCACCCGCCATCAGTAAACACAGGAGCAAAGGCTCAAGTGCTCTCACCACGTGCCAGGAGCAGCAATCGCCTCACATTCTCACGATCGCCCCCAGGGGGAGAAATTAGTAACTGCACTTTGCAGACAGGAAAATCGTGACTCAAAGCAGTTAAGGGATTTGCCCAGCTGCCCAGAGCAGAACTGAAACTCCAACGGTGACCTTCTGGTTCCGTCCAGTGCCTCCAGCTGGGGGTGTGTGTGGAAGTGGGGGGTTCTGTGGAGGGTTAAGGATGTGGGGAGGAAGATCAGGCAAAGGAAAGGACTCCCAGGGAGGGAGTCTCTGAGCCCGCAACCCAGGACCAGGGTGTAGATCCTAGTCCGATGGCTCCCACCCCAGCTCTGGGTGCAGCCAGATCCTCAGGACCTCAGAAACACACATACACACCCCAGCCCCAAAGCCTAGGGAGGTAGAAACAGTAATTGCCTTAGACACAGCGGCTTTATTTTTCTTTTTTTTTTTTTTTGAGACAGAGTCTCACTCTCTTGCCTGGGGCGAGTGCCGTGGAGTCAGCCTAGCTCACAGCAACCTCAAACTCCTGGGCTCAAGCAATCCTTCTGCCTCAGCCTCCCGAGTAGCTAGGACTACAGGCATGTGCCACCATGCCCGGCTAATTTTTTCTATATATATTTTTAGCTGTCCAATTAATTTCTTTCTATTTTTGGTAGAGACGGGGTCTCGCTCTTGCTCAGGCTGGTCTCGAACTCCTGAGCTCAGAACGATCCGCCCGCCTCGGCTTCCCAGAGTGCTAGGATTACAGGCGTGAGCTACTGCGCCCGGCCTTTATTTTTCTATAAAATCATTCCCCAGAGAATTTTTTATAAAATGCCCAAGGTAAGTAACTATTGAAGAGGAAAACATCTCCAAGATGGTTCATCACAAATCCATCGGTCAAGCACGTCAGCCGGTTGGTTCCCAAGGCCCTTGGGGTAGCCTAACTCTGTCACTGTTCTTAACACCTTTCAGGACATGCTCCAGAAAGAACCTTCAACTCTAAAACACTCTCGTTTTACAGATGGGAAAATGATGCTCAGATCAGGAAAGGGCCAGGCCAAGGTCATCAGCATCTGTGGCAGAGCTGGGACCAGGGACCTGTACCTCCCTGCCATCTGCTCCTCTTGTCCCCACAGCTCGCTGCGGTTCTCTCACCAAGGCTGTGCTACTGAGGGAGAGCCAGGGCTGTGGCTGGTACCACCACTAAATGCCGGGCGGTGTAGCTGAGGCCATGATGACCTCACTCTTCATCTGGGAATTTACCCGGCGGCGGCTGAGGGTCCAAGCACACACAGGCTCCAGGGCCAAACAGGCCTACAGAAGTAGGTGGCACCCCTCCTCCTATCACCTCTCCTGGGGCCAAGGTCTGCCAAGGCCACGTGCAGGGAGACACTCTGGCTTCCACGTGCCTTTGCTTTGGGTCTGTGTGACATCAATCCGCTTGGCTACTGAGATTTTTCTCTTGCTGATCAGAAGTCCTGGCTGGCAGTTCAATTAAGGTTTTGGGTTTTTGTTTTTAAGAAAAAATCATGGCTACTTAATATGAGTAGCCTGGGCCGGGCGCTGTGGCTCACACCTGTAATCCTAGCACTCTGGGAGGCCGAGATGGGTGGATCATTTGAGGTCAGGAGTTCAAGACCAGCCTGAGCAAGAGCAAGACCCCATCTCTACTAAAAATAGAAAGAAAATTAGCTGGACGACTAAAGATATATATAGAAAAAATTAGCCGGGCGCGGTGGCTCACGCCTGTAATCCTAGCACTCTGGGAGGCCGAGGCTGGGGGATTGTTTGAGCTCAGGAGTTCGAGACCAGCCTGAGCAAGAGCGAGACCCCGCCTCTACTAAAATTAGAAAGAAATTAATCGGCCAACTAAAAATATATAGAAAAAATTAGCCAGGCATGGTGGCGCATGCCTGTAGTCCCAGCTACTTGGGAGGCTGAGGCAGAAGGATCGCTTGAGCCCAGGAGTTTGAGGTTGCTGTGAGCTAGGCTGAGGCCACTGCACTCACTCTAGCCTGGGGCAAAAGAGTGAGACTCTGTCTCAAAAAAAAAAAATAAGTAGCCTGGGTAGGCAGAGTCTTTCTGGACATGGAGTCTCAAAGGTGGGGAATGATTAGCAAAAGCATCCGGAGGGCTGAAAAGTGGGAGCTTCTGAACTACACAACAGCAGAAGGACTTTCTTTGGGCATGCGGCACTCCCGGTACACCAGGAAGGGGTGGATTAACGTCAGAAGCATGGTGAGTATTAGCGTCACATTCACCTGCACGGGAGCAAAGATGGAGTGAGGCAAAGAAAGCTGGAAATCTGAGCCATGCCCGTAACCAACGAGGGGACTGGGACACACCTAGTTTATATTCTGCTTTCCACCCAGACACCCTGGTGCCCTGGAAGAAAGACTTTCGGTATTTTTCACTCTGCCCTCTCGGGTAGGGGTGGGAGGAATATTATGCCCATTTCACAGGTGAGGAAACAGAGGCCTAGAGAGCATTCAGTGATCTGCTCAGGGTCACATGGAGAGCTGATAGAGGCACTGGCTAGAAAACACATCTGAATATTAGGTCAGGTTACCTGATATCATAATCGAGTAATTCTCAGTTTTTAAGTTTAGTCTTTTTTTCTCCAAGGGACTGATTTAAACTCCTGTTCTACACTTTACTGGTTTTTACAAAATGAGGCAAACAGAGCTGTGCAGTGGTCAAAACACTGAATTCAAAGTCAAAAGACTTCTGCTCCTTGCTGGCTGCCTCTGAATACAGAAGTCATGTGACCTCTTTGAGCCTGGGTCTCTGCAAAGGGTGGGAGAGTCATGCCCACATCCTCGGGCAGGGCCCATGAGCACCCCTCCAGGTGTGGGGGCACAGGGGCGTCCTGACCCTCGGGCAAACTGCGGAAATGGATGCATGTGGTAGCCCTGGGGGACAGGCCAGGGTGGGCCTGCACTCACCACAGGCAGGAGAGGCCCCTGAAGTGTTAGGTTTATGCTTGAAATGGCGTAAGGATTTTTCATCCTACTCCAGACTATGTCTACTTGCTCCCCACACACACACAAATATTTTCTCCCCAAATCTGAGTAGCACGGACTCTTTGGGAAGCTGCACCACACCAATCCTGTGGCTTCAGGTACCCCCAGCACAAGCCTGGGTACTCTTACCACCCTAGTTTGAGAAGCAAGAGCAAGGATGCACCCCTGTGCGGCACTGTTGCTGCAGGGACCACACCCAGGCAGCCAGGTTTAGGTGCCTCCTGCTGGGCCCTGCTGAGTCGCCTCAGGTCCTCCCAGGTCTGAGGCCAGGGCCCCTGCCGGGGACATCCATCCCCACGGTACTCACATAGAATGGGTCATTCTGGAGGGGGCCTTTGATGAGGGTGAAGATGGGGAACTGGAACAGGGACACAATGGCCGACAAGGCCATCACCAGCCCAAAGAGCTTTCCAAAGTGCTCTGAAGGGAAACTGGGGACAGAAAAAAACGGGGTTCCAGTGAGCTTCAGGAACCTTCCCTCCAAGCAGGCAGCTGGCCTCAGGGGGTCTTTGTCAGCCATTTGTTCCCAATTCCCTATCCTAAGCCTGCCCTCCACCCACCATACCCACTCAACCCTTCCCTCTTTGTCTTTGCTCAGGCATTAAAACCACAGAACACAGAGAAGGTATGTGTGGGGCCCAAGGAAAACAGCAGGGACCCAGTCACAGACTGTGCCCAGGAGGCCTTAGGAAAAGACAGACACATAAACAGAACACCATATGCCAGACTATGTGTACACATCGAAGGTAGCAAGAATAGAGTACCAAGGGCACAAAGAAGGGAAGATAGTTTCTTTCCAACTCTTCCCTGGGAGAGCTGGAACAGATGTGGGCTTTGGAGGGTGAATAGGGGTTCACCAGGTAGTGAACAGAAGCAGAGAACACAGCAGATCCTTCCCACCAGCCTCCAACTCTGGGCATCACCCCCTCCTCACCTGCTCCCAAACCCGGTCTCCCTCACCTGACCACCTCCAGGGCCACCCTCACTTCCCAATTTCTTTACCTTGCTTGTTTCCCTGTGTCCCAGAGTGTCCCCCACTATGGAGCACACCCCAAGGCCACTTACGCGAGTGTGAGGAAGGCAGCATTGCCCCCGTAGAGGAAGGAGCGGCTGATCACTTGCAGGATGAAGGTGACGTACTGGAGGGGCAGGACGGGGACTGAGGCACAGATGGTGAAGCCCAGGCACAGCAGGGACGTCAGGGTCAGCGAGGGCACTGCCGAGCGTAGGGCCACCATCGAGGTGGAGGAGCCTGGTCCAAAAGGGAGGAGGAGAGACTACTTGGAGACCAACCCAACCAAGGGCAGGGGAGGGCTGAGACAGGGGGACGTGGGGGAGCCACTGCCCACCCACCTGTCCTTGGCGTCACCCTTGAACCCTCTTGCCCCACAGGCCCCATCTCCTGTCCATCAATAATGCTGATCATTCACCTCCCGAACTCCATTCCAATGGTCCACTCCTCTCCCACGCCACTGACTCTCCCTAGCTTTAAGCCACCATTAACGCACTCATAGATTATAGCAGTGGCCTCCCGACAGGCGGCACACCCACTCTTGCCCCCTCGAGCCTGTAGCCAGATATTCCTCCTAGCACGATTGGTAGCAGCAAAAGACTGGAGACAGCCCAAAGAGCCATCCAGAAGGGGCGCTGTGTCAACTGTGCTGAGCCACATAACGGAGAACCAGGCAGTGGTCAGAAGGAATGAGGAGAGAGCCCTGCCACGGAGCAATCTCAGAACAGAGTTGCACAAAAGCCCCGCGGCACAGTGTATACAGTACGCTACCTTTCATCTAAGAAAGAGGGAAATACACACACACACACACACGTCTGTCCTAAAAAAAGCAATAAAAATGGTCACCTAAAGAAGAGGGAAGGAGAGGGCTACAATAAACAGAAGGAAACTAAACTGCTTTGAATGTATCTTATTTCGCAGTTTTAGCTTTGGTAAAATGTAAATGTTTGATATGTGTATGTTTTGCAAATAAGACTAAATACAAACAATAGGAAGAAAATGAGCAAAATAATTCCCCAAAATTAAAAACAAAATAAAATGAAACCAATGAACATAACTCTATAGCAAGTTGGTGGACTCTTAAAACAGTAATTTGTACATCTCTCGTGGGATACACCCTAAGGATGAGGAAGGAGGGAGGGAGGTCAGAGAAGGGCAACGGCATTTAGCCACTGTGTTGTTCTTAGCAATATTGATGTTGCTGAAACCAGTAATTCTATTTAAAATGTTATACATATATATACATATACATATATGTATATGTATATACACACATGTATAGTGTTGTTAGGAACCAAGATTTTCAGAGGAAGAGAATGAGTTGGAAATGAATAATCAAGGAATAAAAATTTGAATGAAAATATCAGTATTAAGTATTCATGATTTTTTTTCCTTAGGAAAATTTATATACATCTTAACTCTCTCCAAGGCCCAAAAGCAATGACAACCCAGGAGCCATGAGAAACCCCATATCCAGCCCGAAGTCTCTAAATACCGTTTCCCATTAAAGGGCCCCAGGGCTGGTCAGAGAAATGGCCGATTTCAGGTAAGAACACTGTCCGAAACTAACAGGATTCTGTCTAAAGGACACAGATGCTGGACTGGTAAAGTTCCCAGTGGCCAAAGGTGAGACAATTTGAGCATTAAGAAGAATCATAAACAAATCGAAAGATGTCAACTATATTTAAAATGAGACTTTGAAAAAGAAATAACTAGTAGTCATCCTTGGAGGTTGCTAGGGCACCAACTCATTACTCTGGAACTGGTAAACAGAGGGGAAAACCAAGCATTTATTTCAGGGTGACAAAAGAGTAAGGGAAAGTTTTTCTGTCTAGAAGGAATTCTAGCTATGAAAAGCAGAAGCGAAGATAGAAAATCCTCCTGTTGCAATCCTACTAAAATAACGGGTCTAGGCACTGATCAGTAATGGCTAGTAAAACTGTTAGGAGTACGGTTGATGGGAAACTTTATAATGACGGATCAGACTGACAACATCTGAACCAGCCGATCAATCTTAACACCATGATGAGACGACAGACACCGGGGGCTGCTGTGGGGAGACCAGAGGAAGCACACAGCTCCACCTCTGCGCCATTCTTGTCAAAAATAACAACAAAGATAAATTGACAGGAAGCTGAGGCGAGATCCCTTGACCCCAGGAGTTTAAGACAAGTCTGGGCAACTTAGTGAGACTCTGTCTTGAAAATGAAAAAAAAAAAAAAAAAAATTAAATTGAGTCTCCCCCAAGCCTCTAATCCACACATTTACAGGAAATAATCAAAGGAACACTTTTAAATGATACCAAAAGGATGCCAAATCCAAAACGTGGGAAACTCAACAGGATAGATGACCAGTTTCTTCAACAAATAAACGAGACATAAAAAGTGGGGAGGGGGATGCTGCTAAAGATTTTAAAAGATACAGAAGACACATCAACCGAATACCTTGCACAGACCATGCACAAATCCTAATTTGAACAAAAACTGTAAAAAGACGTATTCGAGACAATTAGGAGAATTTGAACAGTGACTGCATATTAGATAATATTAAGAAATTGGTCTTTTTTAAGGTGTGGTAGTATTATGGGGATGTTTAAGTAAAAGAGGCCTATTTGTTAAAGACACACACTGAAGCATTTACAGGTGAAATGACGCGATGTCTGAGACTTGCTCTGACATCCCCAACGGGGGTGCGAGGAGCAGTGCGTGGCGAGCAGTTGGGAGGGCACAGGAGACGTGCTGGCAAACGTCACTCTCTGCTCTTGTTCCCCTGGACGCCCCCGGGTAACTCCCTCCTCCACTCAAGTCCAAGGATTGGGCCCCAAAACTCCTTGGCGCGGGAAGCAGCCTGACCCATCCTTACCTCTCCCGGCCTCTTCCCTGCCACTCCTGGCGCGCTCCGAGCCCTGGCCAGCCTGACTCACCTCCAATCCCTCAGTGTCTCACTCTCCCCGTCACCACTCCACCCCACTGTGTTCCTCGGTCACTTTCCCAGGCCCCACTCCTTCCTGTCCTCACTTCCTACTCATCCTTCAGGTCTTGGCTCAGACCTACCTCCTCCAGGAAGCCTTCCCTGATACCAACCCCATCCGTGCCCAGAACAGGTGCCGTTCTTTGTGTCCCCACGGCCACCTAGAGGTTTACTTCGCTGACTGCAATTGCCTGATGACCTGCCTTTCTCCATCCTCTAGACTGAGAACAGCCTGAGCAAAAGGGCTTATCTGTCTTGTTCACTGTTGAATCCCTGCCGTCAGGCACTATGGCTGGCACATAATTGTCACTCGGTGACTAGTGGCTGAATGAATGAATGAATGAATGCGTGCAAGTAGAAAGGGTTAAGAACAAAAGAGAGGGTGGGCATGGGGGTAAATGAAGATCTCTCCCCTCCCTGTTCCCCACCCCCATCTCACCTGTCCTTTTAGCTTCCTTCTGGTACTTCTGCTTAAGCCTGTCCATGAGCAGGCCATTCCAGGGGGCGCACAGCACCCCGAAGAACTGAGTGATGGCGAAGGCATTCGTGTAGGTGCTGACTGCAGAGGATGGAGAAGGGGCGGGTGACGAGAAGGCTCCGGGACCGCCTTCCAGGATAGGCTCTCTCACCCTGCACTCGTCCTGCCCATCCCTCCTCCCCGGCCCTCAGAGCCTCCCCTGGAGTGCACAGCCCTGCCAGAGGCCCCACTTCCCAGCGGGGACGGAGGACGGGCTGCCTCCCAGCCCCGTAGCATACCTGTCGCCCTGTCCCCACCGGCCAAGCTGGTCAACAGCGAGTTGAGCGTGCCGATGAACAGGTAGTGATACAACTGTATCACAGACAGCCACACCAGGTGCCAGGCGAAGCGCGGAGAGAGGACGTAACTCCAGAAAGAGCGGGGTTTCTGCTGCTGCCCTGGTCCTGGGATCTCTGCCGGGGAAAGGATCTGGCATGAAGCACCAGGGAAGTGGAGGGAAGGATGGGCGAGAGCACAGAGGCCTCCACGGGACAGCCTGGGTCAAGCCCTCCTTCTGCCCTTGTCTCAGAACCCGCACCTCCCCACCTCCCTGCTTCGTCATCCCGGCCCCACCACCTTGAATGACCCTCACTGCAAGTTCTCAGTCTACTGAAATCCGATCTGTCTCCCACAGCCTGCTCAATGACACTTCTTGCAGTAACACCTTCCTGATCTTTCTCAGCCAGAATGGTGAAAAGGACAAAGGGAGGAGAGACTTAGAGGTGAGATGGGGAAGAGTGGTGGGCAGCTACTGTTCCGTGGGCTCCTCACCCCTCCCTTTCTTTTGGTACCAGCATCCTTGGGAATTCATCCCCCGCCCTATTCTCCATGGGCCACATGGGACTGTGAATTAAGACTTCTGTTCCTTACCCAGGGTTGACCAATTAGACTGTTCTCCCTAAAGAGACAGACTGGCTATGCCCGGAGGTATCCTGGTGCTACTCTTCCTAGAGCCTGGCAAGTTCGATTTTCCCCCTTGATTTTGTAAGCTTCCCAGAAGCCTATTCTTACTTCTTTAAAAAAAAAAAAATTTTATTGTGTATATTTAAGGTATACAACATGATACTACAGGATACATACAGACAGTAAGATGGTTCTTATAGGGAAGCAAATTAACATATTATCTCACATATTTACCTTTTTTTTTTGTAGCAAGGACAGGTAAAATCTACTCATTTAATAAAAATCCTAGATACAAGACAATTTTGTTCTAGTCCTCACGTTGTACACTAGATCTCTAGACTGTTCATACTGATTATCTGCTACGTTGTATCCTTTGACCTCCCTCTCCCATTTTCTCTACCCTCCCCGGCCCTTTCTTACGCCCACTGTAGCCAGCTGCGGTTTGTGATGTTTGTAACCAAAGAACCGAAACAGACAGAGGAAGGAAAGGAGGCAGCATTGGAGCTGAGACAATGACAGAGGGCAGACTGGGGAGACCTGCAGAAATGGGGACAAGTGAACCAGACGAGGGCAATGGCATCACAGAAGGGGGCAAAGCTGAGGAGTGGGGGAAGGGAAGGCAAGTCATGGCCGACAGACTCCGGGGGTGGGGCTGGGGGGATAAGAAAGAGAGAACAGAAAACAGACAAGGACAGAAAAGAGGCTCTCCCTGGACCCTCTATAAAGTGAGGGGGCTGAGAAGATCCTTAAGGTCCTCTTTCTCTGCCTGACCTTTCCTGATTCTGGTCCCGGGGAGCGACGGGGTCTGCAGGTGAGGAGCTGGGGAAGGAGAGGAGAGGCGGGTTCTGGAGGAGATGGGTGAAGGAGCGAGCAGGGCTCACCTTCCTCTGGTGAAAGGAACTCCTTTGACTGCAGCTCCCTGTTTTCATGCTCAGCGGTTTTCTCCCCCTTTGCGGGGCCGTTCCCAGAGCACAGGCTGTGGAAACAGAAGCCCCACCAGCGAGGCCAAGGACTGTGAGCTGAACCTGAGGTTCGGACTGGAGGGAGTCATGGGCTGAACCCCGAATGTCACCACACTTTGGAATCACCTTTTAACCACCCCGATGTCCAGCGTACAGTCTAGACCAGTTAAATCAGAATGTCTGGGAGTGAGAGCCAGCCTTTCTTTCTTTTTCTTTTTTTATTTTTTTAAGATCTCCAAGGGATTCTGACATGCAGCGATGTTTGAGAAGCACTGGAGGCCTGGACAGAGTAGCAGAGGCCTGGGTTCAAATCCCAGCTCTGCCTCTTCCCAGCAGCAGAAACATGGCTCAGACTTAACCCTCCTGAGCCTCATTCTTCTCATTTCGCGAGTGGAGACAAGGACGTCCGAGAGGATTGTTGTGAGGATGAAATCAGAGAGCACCCGGGGTCTGACAAACAGGAAGTGAGCAGCAAACGAACACCCCCCTCTAGTCCTTGTGGTCACTGAAATGGTCCCATTTCCTCACCTCCTCTGCACCTCCGCTCCCTGCAGTGGGGCTTTGCAGCTCTGTTTCGCCCTGCCCTGAATCCAGGCTGGCCTTGCAAACTGCCCCAGCCGAGGCAATGCAGCAGAAGTGATGTGCTAATTCCAAGCCTGGACCTCAAGAAACCTTGTGCATTGCTGCACTTTCTCTCGGAACCCCGAAACCACTGTGTGCTCAAGCCCGTGCTGGCCTACTGCAGGGCGAGACCCACGTGACCCAGACATCCGCCATCCTAGGCCAGCCGGCCCCCAGCTAACCTGCCTGATGCTGATCAGAGCCATGAGCAAGCCCTGTCAGGACCATCCGAGTCTGGCCCCGAGCAGTAGCACCAGCCAGCTACCCACACACTTGTGAAAAATAATAAATGCGTAGCATTTTCGGACGCTGAGTTTTGGGGCAGTTCACTATGCAGCAATGGCTAACTGATACAGCCCTGCACCAGTCCTCCTCTCCTGTCACAGGTGTGCCCTGCCCCGTCTGTCTCACCCCTTGCTTGCTTCCCAGCCTAGGTCAGAAGAGGGGCTTTGGCCCACAATGGCCAGGTCACAGTCCTTACCCATAGCTGTAGCTGGGGGGCAGTGGGTAGGGGATGTGCCCCCGGGGCATCAGGAGGAAGGTACGTGTGACATGCCAGGTACTGCAGACTGAGAGGAAGATGAAGGAGGCCCTCAGGCTGATGCCTTGTTCATAAAGCAGCTGCAGAAGGAGGAGGAAAAAGTCAGCATGACACCCGTGTTCTCAGCAGCACTATTCACAACAGCCGAAAGACGGAAGCAACCCAAGCACCCACCAATGGATGAATGGCTAAACACGTGCACTATATACATACCATGGAATATTCTCCAGCCTTAAAAAAGAAAGGAAATTCTGCCACATGCTACAACTTGGATTGAACCACCAGAACATTATGCTAAATGAAATGAGCCAGTCACAAAAGGATAAATACTGTATGATTGCACTCATATGAGGTACCTAGAGTAGTCAAGTTCATAGCACGGAAAGCAGAATGGTGTTTGCCAGGGCTAGGGGTATGGGGTGGGAGGAATGAGGAGTTAATGTTTAATGGCTACAGAGTTCCAATCTCATAAGATGAAAAGAATTCTAGAGCTGGATGGTGGTGACGGTTGCACAACAATGTGAATGTATTTAATGCCTCTGAACTGTACATTTAAAAATTGTTAAGACATCAAAATAGCTAGAAGAGAGGACTTAAAATGTTCCCAACACATAGAAATGATAAATACTCGAGGTGATGGGTATCCTAAATGCCGACATGATCGTTACTCATTCCATGCACATAACAAAAAATCACATGTACTCCACAAATATGTACAAACATTACGTATAAATTAAAGGTTAAGATGGTAAATTTTATGTTATGTGTATTTTATCACACATAGTAACGTCAGTGCAAGAGGCTGGAACCTGCGTTTCCAGGGAGTCCTAGTGCAGCCTCTTGCCTGCCATCCTGAAAGCCAAGGACACCTGGTACATGCGCCCTCGTCCCAGGGCACAGTCAGCAGCAGGGGAGTCATCGTGTGACCCACCCCCACAGCCTATGGAGCTTCCTAGTGCGGCTCCTTAGAGATCTTCTAGCCCAGTGCATTTTTTCCCCCAAGAACAGCAAAATCCTTTTGATCAAACATCATTTTACACAAAAAGTCAACTTATAAAACACGTCAATGGGGAGCTGCCCACTCAACCTCTCCTGCATACTTCTCGGTGACTGACCCAACACAAAAGGGAGCTCCTAAGTTCCCGACACCTAGTTTGAAAACCACTGATCTAGCCCAACCTCCCTATTTTACAGAGGATGACACTGAGGTCCAGAGAGGAGCAATGAATCGTCCAAGGTCAGAGTAAGCAGCAGCCAAGTCAGATCAAACTGAAAATTCCAGCTCCTGGTCCAGCACCCTTTTCCCCGCCAACTCTAAAGAGAGAGGAGAGAAAGGGATGCGCACCCAGGGCAAGAAGCAAGAACCTGGAAAGTGGCTTTTGTACCAGGAGTAGAAAGGATTGGGTGTCCCAGGGCCGAGGTGCTTATGGGACTAATCTAGGCTCATATCTGGGTAGTGACAGCCAGAGACCCTCTTCTCTTCCCCTATGGCCCACAGGTTGACACAAAGCCCAGAGGGAAGTCCCAGGTTAGGCAGCTTAGGCCCCACACTCTCATTCCTCTCACTCAGCCATCTTTAGTGTGTTGGCTTTTGTCCTTCAGCTTGTTGCCTCATAATCAAGGCATGGCTGCCACAACTCCAACTATCACATCTTCCCACTGCAACATTTAAAGAAGAAGGGTAAGAAGGGGAACCAAGGAGGAAGGCTTTCTTTTTACTTTGCTCTCACCTTCCAACAGGGAGGAACTGTCCCGCAAGTCCTCCACTATACACATCCCCTTTTATCTCATTACAAAGGACTGGACCACTTGCCTACCTCTACCCATCACTAGCAAGGGAGAAAGGGATTGCCATGGTTGACTTAGATCAATCAGGATCCATCCCCTGGGCTGGGCAGGTCACTGCTGAGATAAAATTGCTAGCAATGAATAAAGCAGAATGGTGGTGGATGGACTAACAGTTTTGGCAAAATTCAACATCAGCCTTTGGGAGAGCAGAACAGGCCTATGTCTGCCCTTTCTGCCCCCTAGCCACTTCCCACCTCCTTGTGCAAACCAGAAGCTCACAGCAGCAAACACCGCCATTCCAAAGGGCTCTCAGCCTCTGCCCAGCACCGGCCCAAGCACATCATGCCACACTTTCCCTTAGCCTCTGCCCCAAAAACCTGGGCAAGTGTGAAGAAGGGGCTTAGTGGTTATAAGCTCAGGCTCTAGGACCAGACAGGCCTGGCTCTAAGTTCTAGTGTCATGGTTACTAGCTGCAGAACCTTCAGCAAGCTTCTTAACTCTCTGAGACTCAATGTTTTATCTGTAAAATAGGGATAAAATAGCTCCTACGTGAAAGAGTTGACGGAGAGAAATCATGTAAGGTTCACAAGACAAGTGTCTGGCATATGTAAGTGCTCAGTAAATGGTAGCTATTGCTATTTTTTACCTTAATAATAAGAAAGACTGCCGAGGAAGAGTCAAACGCTCCATTGTAGAGGGTGATGATAGTTGAACGATGTTTGCCAAATAGGTTCCCAATCTGGGGAAGATAGGACCAAGCTGAATCATTTATTCATAAAACAAATATTTCCTGAGTGCCTAGCATGTTCTAGACCCTCATTCTACCCAAATCTGCCCTCTACCCAAAGAGCTCCCACCCTGGCTTGGGGCAACCACAACTGAGGCAGACAACCCTAGAAAGTGCCTCTTCTTCCCTCCACCTGCCACCCTCCCCTCCATCATCCACCTCCTGGTAGGTGGCTGGGATTCGGGCAGGCTCCTACCTGCAGGTTGGTGATGAGAAACAGGATTCCCCCGACGCTGAGCACTGGCATAGCCAGGAAGAGGAGCACAGCTGAGCCTGGGGCATGGAAGTCAGAGGTAGAGTGTGTCACAGTGCAACCCAAACACGGAGCTCCAAACTCAGCTCCCACCTCCTCCAAATTCCCAACAACCCTAGGGTCAGGGCCAGCCTTCTATCATGCTTCAAGGGTCTTAAGATACTGGCCAAGGCTGCCGAATATGTCCCTGCTGAGGTCTCCTGAGCCACCTTCTTCCCCACCAAAGATGGTCCTCACTCTATGGCAGACCTAGATGCCTACAGTTAGAGAGAGAACTCGAAGCGAAGCCACCGACTACTCCCTTCCCTCTCTAAACCACGAGAAGCCCCTCCTACTCATCCTCACCACTGTGGGGGAAGAGGACCCTGGACTCATCTTTCTAGTTCAGGCCCCAAGCCCAACCCCTAATTTATTGAATGACCCTGAGCTGGTTCTGAATCTGTGCCTCAGTCGCTTCATCTGTTAAATGGGAACGACAGTCCCTGCTCTTGCCACCTCGCAGGGGTGCCGTGAGATCTCAGCGAGAAAATGGCCACAGTCTTTCCTTTGTTCATTAAGCTCTGAGTACTTCCTTTGTGCCAGGCATTGTACTTGGCGTTGGAAATGCTGGATAAGTAAAACAAACTCTTTGCCCTTGAATGGACTGACACGTAAACAAATCATTACCACAGGTCTGGAATAGCAGAACTGCTCAAGGGCTAGAGGAGCCCTTGATAAATTAGCGCTTCTCCAAGACCACAGACTTCTGCCCACTTTCATGATTTTGGCCATAACCTATGCCTGTCCTATTATTTACTAAAATGTGTTGCTTTTTTTTAAGTTGACTCACTTTAGCCCAAAAAAACCTATTTTTTAAAGGACGCTTTCTATCACTGCTGCAGATGAAAACACTTGCATTGTTTGTCATGAATAGGACGTAACTATAAAAATAAACACAATGAAAGGAAAACAATGTTACTAAATTGTAGCCAGATGCAGTTGCCCTTAGAATGTTCAAAGCCTGAGACCTGCTCTTGCCATCAGTGTTAAAATCATACTGGCCCCACATTGAGACTTTCTTTCATGAAATCGGCAGGGCTGAAAGAGAATATAAAAAGGGAATAACTTTTCCACCAGGCGATTCAGTGCTGGTTAATGTAGTTAATGTCGCTGATGTGTGCCCTTAATATCCTCCTGACTGCTGTGCTATACCTTGGGAAGCCCTGCAAAGAGCAAATTGTAGAGCACGCACGCTATTTCCCACCAGTTTATCTTTGTAAAATGTACATCTCTCCTAGT
>RJWJ010015678.1:0-35776 GCA_004363605.1 Indri indri
GTGGAGGCTCCAAAGCTGGGCCCTGCATTTCTACAGACAAGTGAGAACAGTGGCCCCTGCATGGTGAAGGGGCCCCATCTACCTGGAAGCTGGCCCCGCCCTGAGCACCCACTGCCTGCTCAGACCCTGCCAGGGGAAAGCATGAACTGCATGGGGCACACCTAGCTGGGGCTCAGGTCACCCTTGAGAGAGAGTGCAGCCCAGACAGGAACACATGGCCACGGGAGGGCGACACTGCGTAGACTCAGGCTGGAGCTCAGCCACATTCTGAGACTCCCTGACCTCCCCCACCCCCACATTCTGCCCAGGTGACAGGCCAGGTGTGCATCTGGCCAGCGTGTGGCATAATTCAACCCCGTCCTGAGCTGGGCAGGGGCTTTGACAGGCAGAGATGGCAGGGGGTGCTGGCAGGGGACATGCGGGGCCAAAGGCAATGACAGGAGCAAGCTAGCACCCCAACAGTGAACGGCGTGAGGAGAGGGGTGTCCAAGGTATGGCCCGAAGATGGGGGTCGGGGGGCAGGATGGGAGTGCCGTGGCTGCAGCTGAGTAGTGGCGTGGGGCTGTGCAGCCATTTGGTGTCCCCAGGGCACAGAGCAGGGGAGTGCTGGGCACTGCCCCCTGAGTCCCAAGGGCAGCCAGCAGAGCAGGATGGGGTTGGAGATGGGGGCCTGTGCAGTGTCCCTCCACGTGGACAGGAGGTGGTCTGATGCTGGGGGTCCCACCTGAGGGGGGCTCATGAGGGAAGGCCTGTGGGGGTCAGTTATCTGTTCCCACCCAGGAAAGGGCCTGGTGTCTCTCAGGTCCTAAATGAACCAATCTCCTCTTTGCCAGGATGCATTAGTGGGAGGTTGGGAACCAAGCAATGTGGCCACTGGGACCCAAGGGCGGGCTGGGAGAGCCATCGTCTGTGGGTGCCTGGTCCCACAGATGAGGGGCAGGAGGGGAAAGGGCCACCCTGCAACCCCAGGCAGATAGGACCTGCCCACCCCACCTGGGCTTCTGAGGCCCCTGCACCCACCCAGGGGTGAGGTGGCCACAGCAGGTGCAGATAGCGCGTGTGGGGTGGAGCCCTGGGGGCCGGCTGCAGCCTCCCTCCTGGCCGCCCTGGGAGCATCCTGCAGCCTGGCCTAGGCGGTGATTCCACCTTAAATGGGTTTGATCAGCCCAAGCGCCGTGAGCGCATGCTAATATTGGCTCCAATAAAGAGCGAATCAGGACCCCAGTCGACTGGTCTTATCGCACAGTCAGAACTGATGGCTGCAGAAGTCATAAGGATCCCATTTAATCTCGCGCCTATCTATCACGCGCCGTCTTCATCCTCTTTGTGCAGGGGTAATATGTGCTCATTACGGAAGCAAAGCAGATCTGGCATGAATAAACGCGGGATGAAGTGCTCACTTGGAATGTGACAGCATGATCAGTGGCGGCAGTAATCGCAGAGAATCGAGGGCTAAATTATTCCATAACCGTGATTTGAGGGGACAGCCCGGAGCACCCCACAGCTGCCTGTGGTGCGACGACGTGTCCTGATAAAACATCCTTCCCAATTTACGGGGCCGCGCTTGACTAATCCACTGCAGCGCGCACACTGTCTAATCATGCCATCAGCACGCGAGAAGGGGCTCAATTGGGACTCAAATGAAAGGAGATTGGAAAACTACCCTCAATTGAAATTACATTTGTAAATGAGGCAGAGTTTTCTGTTCAGAGTGTGAATGTTATGGTAAATCTGCCCAAGAAGTCATTGCAGAGGCAGCGGCGGGTGGACAGCCAGGGTGGCCACAGGGGTGACTGGGACGTGGCGGTGCCAGGGGCGGGGGGCGTAGGGAAGGGGTCAGGGTCCATGTTCTGGAGAGATGGCTGGAACTATGTTGGCCCCCGGGACAGCTCCAGTGGGAGGAAAGAAGACTTGGCAGGAGCCTGAGGAGCCAGCCTGGTCTGCTGGAGATGGAACCCCACCTCCCCACCTCTAGCATGGTGTGCAGGTGGCCCTGGTGGGAAGGGCAGGACAGGACAGACGAGTCAACCTCACCAGCTTCCCCTCTGCCTTCCGGGGGTGGCCCAGCCTCCCTCCCACTGCAGACCTGATCCTGGTCACCTCCCTCTGGCCGTCTGTCTACCTGTCTGTCTGAGTGTCCCTGGTCTTCTCCAACTGAGGCTGCTGAGTTGGTGTGGTGGGGGAGGGGCTCAACCTACCCCAGGGTTGGGTCTGGGGCCGTCCTCAGAGGCATCCTGTGGGGCCCTAGAGGTTCTGGCTCCCCAGATGGAGGCAGAGGCTATGGCATGAGGGGCTGGCCGCCACCGGAGCAGGGAGAGCTGGCCGGCAGGTGGGGCGGAGCCGAGGTCAGCGCTGAGCCCACCGGCCACCCCATGCCAGGGCCTCGTCTCAGGGACAGCCTTGGAGCCCCAGCTGATGGTCCCAGTGCCAGCCCAGCTCTGTGTACCATGTGGCCACAGGGGGCTCCCACCTGACCCACCTGGCTTCCTTTGCTGCTGGCCAACGTGGCCCCAGCAGCAGGTGAGGTGCCCCCAGCGCCGCCTCCCAGGCCTTTATGTAAATCAAGGCCTAATTAGCCCATCCAGCATTTGTGTAGAATATCATTTTTTTAATTACCAGCTCTGGGCAGGTTTGGCTGCTGCGTGTTGTGGGGCCAATTACCATAAATCCCCTGGTAACAATTAACAATGCTGGCGAGCCGCGTGTATTTCCAATGTTATAATTATGCACGGCGTGCTTGTTAATTGGCCTATCTGACTCCGTACTTTTTATGCCGCTCATCTGCTCATTACCGAGGCCATTTAATTCAATTAGCACCTTAATTAGAGGAACAGCCTTGTCCAATGTCGGGGCCTTGTCAGGGAGCCGGCCTGATGAGCAGAGACAAACGCGGGGCGCCACGGGATTGGGAGGCAGCCTCGCTGGCGGTGCTGCCGGGGGTGCTGCCGGGCCGCCCTGGACCCCAGCCGCCCTTGGAGGCCACAGGCCCAGAAGGCTGGGGAGTGACTGCTGCCCACGCCCCGTGCCCCCATCTCACGATGACCTTCAGGCTTCTTGGCAGGTCTGCCCTCCAGGCAGCCAACCCCCCCAGGCCACCCCCAGGCTGGACACAGCCCCCAGACAGTACACGTCCAGGCTGGGTTTTGTTTTGTGCCAGTCTATTGAAATCGCTATTCTCTGCCTATTAATTCTCCTAATTAGAATTAAATGAAGCATGCTAAATTGCTAGATTAACCAATAATTAAGCAGCCACCGCACTAAAACTGAACACGAGATGTGGCCGGCGGCCCCCTCTGCCTCTGAGTGCCAGCAGTGGCCATGACTGCTGGGCAGGAAGGACCCAGGGACCCTTCACAGAGACAGCAGGTGACCCAGCGTGAGTGTGAGCTGCATGTGGAGTGGGCAAGGGTGTGAGTGAGGGTGGCCTGGAAGCCCCGGGGTCGGGGCGGGGGAGGGGGGAGGACAGGAGGTGGGGGGATCCTCAGGGTGATGTCCCCCACCCTAGCCTGGAGCAGACCTAGCCTGGGACAGTGAAGTTATGGGGGGACAGATGATTGTCCTAAGAACCAGCAGCCACTCTGCACATCCCAGGTGGGAGTGCCCTGCCCCTTGAGCCTGCCCAAGGAGGTCGCAACCCTCCACCATACCCTGAACCCCACCTTGTCCCCCCGGGACAAGGAAATGAAGCTCACAGGAGGCAAGAAACATGCCAAACCCCTTACTCAGCACCAGGAAGGAAGGGGAGAAGTCGCCTCTTGAGAGTGGGCAAGGGGGCGCGAGCTCACCCAACAGTCCCGCCCGCGCCCAGCGCTACGGCAGTCCTCCCTCCCACCTGTGTCCCCCTGCCCAGCGTTCCTGCAGCTCCCCGCAGTCCCCTGCCCAGCGCTCCTGCAGCCCCCCGTGCCCCCTGCCCAGCGCTCCTTGCAGCGCCCCCGCGCCCCCTGCCCAGCACTCCTGCAGCCCAGCGCCCCAGCCCGGATCGCGGTCGCCGCGAGGGTTCCTCACTGCGTCTGCGGGAGCCCCCTGGTGGCTGCCGCCAGGCCCGCCGCAACACACTGCACCCCGCCCCCGTAGGGCCCCCGCCCCGCCCCAGCCGCCCTGGGGCTCCCCAATGACCACTTTGCAGCCGGGAAATGAACATGTCGCCATCTAGAGCCATGCCCCACCCTCCGTACCCCACCCCCGCGTGTCCAAACAGCGGCCTGCCTGGGGGCTTGTGCTACGGCCCCTCAGCCAGCGTTGGGAACTGCAGGTCACGCTGGCAAATCTAGGCTCTATTTTGCCAGTGACTCACCAGCTGTGTGACCATAGGCAGATTGCACACCTTCTCTGTGCCTCTATTTCCGCAACTGTGAAAGGGGGTGGGCTACCTCCCAGGGTTGCTTCGAGTATTAAATACGTTCCCACTCAGAACACCGCATGGCACGAGGTACAGTCACGCGTGTCCGCGGGCGCCTCCTCTCACGGAGACTCGCCGGGAATGTGGCGGGTGTGGGAGCAGGAACCGAGTGGGGCGGCCTGGCTCCAAGCCCAGGGAGACCTCGGGGCCGTGGCTAAAGCGTGGCCTCCAGTAGCCAGCCTGGGCCCCCCCGTGCCGTGGGACCCGCGCATGCGGGTCGGGGGGACGCCGGGTGCACCTAATGGATGCAGCTCGGGTGCACTTCGGAGGACCCCGTGCTTCCCGCACACACCTCGTGCTCTCGGCACAGACCTGTGCTCCCTGCGCAGGCTCAGTGCTCCCCGGCAGACTCCGCGCTCCGCGCCCAGACCTCGTGCTGGCGGCACAGACCCGGGGCTCCCCGCGCGGGCTCGGCCCCCGCCCCACCCCGCGCCGCGCAGCCACCCCCAGGCGAGCCCACCGCAGGCGGGCTGTAAACCTCCTCCTAACAGCCAGCTCCTGCAGCCGGGAGATACTGACTCCGAGGAGAAACAATGGCACGAATAAAATAAAAATAAAAAAGTTAATTATCCTTTGTGTTTGTAATTTAATTAAAGATGCAGTAAAGTTTTACTGTTTTTCCAGGTGATGATGTTTAGAGCCCCGAAAAGCTATTTGTGCTGGTGAGATTAAAGTGCATTTTAAAATGTTCCTCGAGTACTTTCACATTTGTTGATAGATTTTTAAATTAAACTTTAAATTGTAATCTAAATTACCTCCAACAATTCATGGTCCCTGTAATGAACTCCCACCGTTCCCGCTGTCATCCGTCGATGATGGAGTGCGAGCGGCCAGGCCGCGGGCGCCCAGGAGCTGCGGCCCGCAGAGCAGCCCAGCCGCCAAGGCCGGCGGGCCGGGGGCAGGCGGACGAACCGACCGCCGGGGCACGGACAGAGGCGGGGCAGGACTTACGGCCGCCGCGGGCGCCCGGCTGGGAGGGGGGACTGCACAGCCAGGAGGGTCCAGACCCCTCGGGCTGCGAGGGCAGCAGTGCCGAGTTCAGGTCCGGAGGCAGAGCTTGGCCGGGCCCCATCGCCCCCGCCAGAGCCCCCCGGCCCGCTAGCGCCCCCGCCCCGCCAGCGTCCCCGCCCCGCGGAGGCCAAGCTCCACTAGAGACCACGCCCCGCTGAACACACGCCCCTATGCCAGAGGCCACGCCCCTGCGCTGCCCCAGGGGTCTTGCATGCAGCCGGTGCTCAGACCAAGCAGAATTTGGTAATTATGCTCCCTTCCTTACAGAAGTAGAAGCTGAAGACAAAACCAATGTTGAATTTTTTATTTTCTCCAAACACCTTCCCAAATTTTTCTCTTTTTAAAGTTTATTACCCGAGTTTTCCTGTACATCTTTAATAATGTTGGCAAAACCCACTTAGACTTTCAGTGCGTGTTTGTGTTTCTAATCAGGCACAATATCTCTACGTCAGCGACATGGAGCTCCTTGACCACTTCACGGCCAAGCCTTGGAGCGATCCAAGAAGCGAGGGTTAGAACAGCAAGGAAAGTTTGCTGCAACATCTCATACTCACCTGATGAGAACAGCCCCCGCTCCCCCGCAGGTGCTTTTTTTTTTTTTTAAGATGTCAATCTTCACATGTCCATCACCACCTGCTGTCCTGCTGTCCTGCAGGGCGAATGGCGTTCACAGAGCTGCAGCGTCCATGCCACCCTGCAGCCAACTCGGCCTGCAGCCCAGCGGGCAGACCATGCAGGGCCCAGCATGCGAGGCTGTGTGCTGTCCCCACGCCCACCCTCTTCTCCAGCTGTGAGGACTTGGAGGCTGGTGGCCCTGGCTGAGACCCGCTTTGGAGGCTGACTTTGGCCTCAGAGAGCTGGCTCCCAAGGTCATGCCCCTCCCAGCAGCCACATGCAACGGCAGTGGATGAGAGGGTTTAAAGGCCCCATGTCCCAGTGGTGGGGGGGGGTCTCCGCAGGACACCTAGCTCCAGGTTCCTGAAGGGGTGGCTCAAGGCCACCATCACTGCCCAGTTCCTCCTGGGCCACTCTTGCTTCTTTGCTCCTGGACAGTGTCAATCCCAAGAACGTCCCCGAGCAGTGTCCCGCACACTCACGGCCATCTCCAATCCAGTTCCCAGAGCCCACTGATTGCTGGAGAGAGGTCCCTCTGCTAGGAAGGGCGCACCATGTCTAGGGGGCCTCTCCAGGCTCTGGAGGCAGCTTAACCCACACTGGAGAACATCGCTCTGACCCATGAAAGCTGACATTGCAGGCTGCCAGCTTCACGTGGGGGAGGAGCAGGTCTATTTTGCAGAGCAGGTGGCCGGCTGTGGGGGCTGAAGTACCTGTCAGATGCTGCGGGGTTCGGGGTGTGCCTCATGGGGAGTGCTGCTGCTTGGAGCTGACAGCAGGCCCTGATAGGAGAAGCCCAGTGTAGCACCCCAGGGTGCTGGGGCATGTGTCTCAGAAACACATGTCTTGATGTGCTACTGAGCCAAGAAGCCTGCCCATGGGACACCAAGTGACCCTGCAACCAGAACTGTCCATTGGGAGCAGGTTGGCCTGCACACCAGGTGTTCAACCCACCACACCCTGAGTTGGCCGGGCCCGGCAACAATCCACAGCAAGGTGGCAGTGGTGCATGGCATCCATCAAGGCAGGGCCAAGGGCACGTGCTGCACAAGCAGTGACCTAGGCCCCATGGGACCTTCCACTGTGGCACTGCACCACTCTCTGCTCACACCTCAGCCACGTCGGGCCATGGGGAGCTGATAGAGGGGAGCAGCTGAGCTCAGTTGACAGGTGGGTCACAGCCTCAACGCTGGATGTGGAGGAAATGACAGGCTGCACAGCAGCCGTCTGTGGGCAGCCCTGACCCGCAGTTATGAGGAGCGATCCTCCCGGGCAGGTCTTTGGGCAGTGAACCTGCTGTCCACTGTGCGTGGAAAGAGAAATGGCCCAAGGTTATGGTATGCAGTCAGGCACCACATGACAATGTTCGGTCAACAACAGATCGCATATACAGTGGTGGCCCCGTAAGATTTTAACATCATATTTTCACTGTACCTTTTCTATATTTCGGTGTGTTTAGATACACAAATACTAGCCACGGTTGCAGTTGCCTGCAGCATTCAGGACAGTAACCTGCTGTCCAGTTTGTGCCCTAGGAGCAGGAGGCCACAGCACACAGCCCAGGTGTGTAGGAGGCTGTACCATCTAGGTTCGTGTACGTGCACTCTGTGATGTTTGCTCAACGACAGAACAACCAATGGCACGTTACTCAGAATGTATCCCCGTCGTTAAGCAACGTGTGACTATGGGAATAGTTTGGCTAGCTAGTCGGGCCCAGAAGGAAAAAGATTGGACACTCAGGAGCCAAGAGGTCTGAATGGACCCACAGAAGTGGGCCTCAAGTCTTGCATGTGAACATCTGCCAGAGTGCCCACCATACAAGGCACTGAGCAGCCAAGTCAGTGGAAGGACCCAACCAGCAGGCACCAGGTGGCTTGGCTGGCACCCTGGCTCATGGACAAAGTGGCTGTATGAGCAGGGACAGAGGCCGTGCCGGCGCCCATCACCCTGCCTGCCTGCAACCAAGGTTGGTCCATCGCAGGATGCCCCACCTGCTGGCATCAGAGACCGAGGCTGACCCCTAGAGGGCAGGACCTTGAGGAGACCAACCAGCCCCTTGGTGCCACCACGTAATGATGAATAGTGTCACTGCTAGTACCGGCAGCAGGGACCTTTTCCCCTACAATGTCCTTCCAGTGCACTCAGGTTCCTATAAAGGAGAGATACTTAAGAGAATCCCAGTCATCACAGAGCAAGTATTTGAGGATGAATTAGGGGCTAAGACAATAAATTGCTACGTGGCACGATCACCCCTTTGACTACTCAGCTTCCATGATCACCATTCTACGTGCATTTGAACTCTCTTGCGATCCTAAACAACTCTACGTTTCTACCTAACGAGATACGTCATCCTCCTTACAAGTGAAGAAGCTCTCACTCTTCCCCCAAATAAAGGGCACAGGCTGCACAGTCATCGCACCCATTGCTCCTCAAGTTCAGTCCCACTGAATATTCTGTTACCGAAGCACTAAATGGTAAAGTTAACCTTCAGCAACTCACTTATAAAATAATCAGGAAGGAAGAGAGACAAGAAGAAAATGGTCAACATGTGCAAATAAACACATGCATGTAACAAAAGAAGACACAAAACATGACTGTAGTCCTCATTTCTGCAATCGACGGTCACTAGCTGCCCATCCGTACTTCACTTGGCCTCAGCTGGGATCCCAGCTGTTCCGGGTTCTCCACCTGGTGGAGTGACTCAAATCTTCACTGCTAGAGGGGGTAAGTCTTCAACTGCCCCACCTTTTTAGGGTTACTGCAGTTCATGCCTTCTGTGCCCAGTGTTTCCTATTAGGCATAGGAGAAACAGGAGGCTCCGAAGAGGATCCCTGGGTTCCAGGTGTGGTGCTCCTTGCCTCCATTGTGCAGGGACAACCTAACTTTCCTTCCGTAACCAAGACCAGTCTCTCCAGCCAGACAGTACCTGCCCTGCCCTTTCCTGCCTGTTGTTGGCTGTGGGTGTGAGGAGCCCAAATGGCCACAGTGCATGTTCCAACTCAGGGGAGCCACTGGTGTGTCCGCTGGTGGAAGCAACCCCCCTTGGAGTCTAAGATCTCTGAAGCTGCAGAGCTCAACGTTACTGGGATGGGAAGCAAAGATTCTGCAAATGAGTTCTCAGAAGTTAGGGTGACAGGAGCAAACCCCCCTCCCTCCTGGATTCATGAATTCTGGTTTGTGGAGAGGTCTCTGATTCACAGTATGAGCCACACCCTGAAAGGTAAACCCATCTTTTCAGGGCGTAGCCTCCCAGCTGCTTCCATAACGGGGCCTTTGGTGAATCATCAGGCCAGTGGCTCTGGCTGATGGGGTATGTGGGAGGACCAGTCATTTCTGCAGGCCCAAGCCACGGCCGCACTGCCTTTGCTGAGAGGCGGCCTCCTTCACCAGACAAATGCTGGGGGGCATGCCATGATGGCAGGTAAGGCATTCTGGGGATCCGCACAGAAGCATTACAAACAGAGAAGGCAAATCCACATCCAAGATATATCTCTATTTGAGTGAGGACAAATCTTTGCTCCCACCATGACCGGAGAGATCAGATATAATCAACCTGCCACTGGAGGGCTGGTGGTCTCCCGGCCCTGCCGCTGGCCGAGCAGGACTGGGCAGCAGTGGTTAGGCAGATGGGTTGAGCCCATACCTGCCTCTACTCTCCACCACGCCTTTGTTCCCGGGCTCTCTGGGCGAGTGAGTGCCAGGGTTGCCGGGGGAGGGGCGGAGGGGCAGCCACTGGGAGTGCAGTCGCATCCCTGAATGTTGGGAGCCTTCCTTGCAGGGCGTGCCTCTGGTGGCTGTTCACATGGGACCCAAATACAGTGTCTTCATTATCTGTGTCCTTTCTGAGAAGTCTCTGCACATAGTTTCCCAAACTTCCTTGTTACCAATCTTCCAACCCCATTCATTCCAAATCCCCAACCATCCAGCCAGATGTGAGCAACTGCCTGTGAGCCGGCACAGACCTGCGCTGCCCCGGCATGTCTCGGGGCAGACAGGGTAGCCCGAGGTACTGTAGCAGTTCCGCCTGCTGAGAGGATTCTCCTTCCCCCCTGTCCTTTCATGTCAGCCCCAAGTGGGGCCTAGCCACAGCTGTCCACTTTGGGGTGACATCAGCATATAGTTCAGCCCCATCTGCAAGCCAGGCTTGAATATTTTATTCCTTCCCCAGTCAACTGGCATAGGGAGCGCCCCGTGGGCATGGGTGGAGAGAAAGGAGGCAACACGAGGAGAGTTAGTGCTGAAGCTGTCTGAGCACCTGCTCACGAAACTTAATCACACCTTTTGGACCTGCCCAAGCTCCATCTCATAAATGCCATTTCTGTTTGTGATGGATCACTGCCACGCATGCTCAACCCTATGGCTAAGTGGGTCAGACAATGTCCACTTCATGGTAAGAAGCTCAGGCCACATGGGCACCTGATGTCCCATGGCTAAGTGTTTAGTTTATACCCAGGGCAGTAACAAGGCAGAAGCTGTTTCTCAAAGGGAGGATAAGTATCTGCCGGAGAGGGCATAGATTTGCTCTGAAACCCTAGATATCTGCTCTGTGATATTCCTGCTGGTGCTTGGCAGAGGCTCCATACAGAATCCCTTTTCGCCATGGATACTTTGCGTGTCACTGGACCTGTCTTAGCACAGCTGCCATAACAGAGTACCACAGACTGGGTGGCTTAAATCACAGACATTTATTTCTCACAGTTCTGGAGGCTGAAATCCCAAGATCAAGGTGCTGGCAGATTTGGTTCCTTCGAGGTGGTGAGGGCTTTCTCTGTGGCTTTCAGAGGCTGCCTTCTCACCGTGTCCTCTTGTAGAGGGAAAGAGCCCTTTCTCTTTCTATAAGGGCACTAATCCCATTATGGGGGCTCTACCCTCATGACCTCCTCTAAACCCAATCATCTCCCAAAGATCCCATCTCCTAATACCATCACATTGGGGGTTAGGTTGTCTTAGACTATTTTCTGTTGCTATAACAAGATACCACAGACTAGGATTTATAAAGAAAAGAAGTTTATTTAGCGCATGGTTCTGGAGGTTGGGAAGTGCAAGAGTGTGGTATGTCACCTGGTGAGGGCCTTCTTGCTGTGTCACAACATGGTGCAGGGCAACCCGTGGCAAAGGGCAGAAGTGAGGAAGCAGAGAGAGCTCGCTTTTATAACAAAGCCACCCCCATGATAACAAGCCTACCCCTGTGATAGTGACATTAACCCATTTATGAAGGCACAAGGATTAAGTTTCCAGCACATGAACTTTTGGGGGACATATTCAAACTACAGCAGGCCTTCAACACATGCACTTTGGAGGGGCACAAACATTCAGTCCATACCAGGATCTAAAGTGATGCAGCAGCTGGTACTATGGCCCTAACTTGCTTGCAGAGCCTTCTCTTGCACTGGTCCCCACTCAAATCAGCAGCCTTACAGGTGACTCTGTACACAGGTCAAAGCAGAATACTCTAACGTGGTATATGTTGATTCCAAAATTCAAGACAGCCTAGAGAGCATTGTACCTCTCTTTTTGTGGTAGTTGGTGCAAAACACAACTTGCCTTTCTCCTTGGAAGGCATGTTTGACATGCTCCAAACCACTAAACTTCCAAAACGTCACGAGGGAGCAGATCCCATTGTGGCCTGTCTCCCACCCTCTGGTTCACATGTGTCTTACTAAGGCACCCACCATAATGGCCTTCATCCCATGGGTCAGAGCTAAGGTGGGGACTCTGCCAATTGCCAATGCACCTATTCCAACTATACATTGAGAAACTGGGCAAATGACCACAGGATGGGTCAGTAGATCAACTTGGCCCAACATGAATTGTATCTGCAAGCCCTGACTTTGATGGGTGGGCCACAGTGGCATTTTGGGTCCCCAGGAGTTAACATCAATTCAGAGCCGATGTCTAGTTATCCCCCAAAGATCTGAGATTTCCTTTTCTTCAATACACAGGCACTAGCAAGTGGCCACAGGTCCTTTTTTGGAAGGCTTGGTGGGGGGGCGTGATTTATAGCTTGCACTCGCAGCAGAGGCGGGCCCTTCCTCAAGAGGACACAACCTCCCCTTGGATCGAGAGCCTCTGTGTCGTGGGCTGACTTGGGTCTAGAAACCAGGTGATGGGCTGGATTCTCCCCTTTGGTGACTCACATCAGATTATTGGCTAGCAAACAGTTCTTCTTGTTCTATAGATCAAGCAAGATTCTAGTAGGCTGCCCATATGTCATTCCTAGGAACACCGTGATCAATTGGCCACTACCAAAGATCTCTGTAGGTCAAGACGTGCTATGCCAGTCAGCCCCTGCTACACAGCATGGTTCACGTGTCCACCTTGTCTCTGACAATTAAGGGCTGCCCCTTAGCCTCTGCTGTTCTGGGGTCTCCCCCTGCCCTGAAGTCAAGGAGCCCGTCTCAGTAGCACACTGAAACCCACCGCCACATTGGCCATGAGGCCTGGCTTCCCATAGCTGCGCCCGGCCAACCCAGCCTTGCAGGGACGCCAGTGCTGACTCATTCTCTAATCAGCACCCTTGGGTCAAGGACCCCAAAGTGGCCTTCCTGAGCTTCCTCTGAATGACACTGCAGTCTAAGACGCTTCCAGCTGGTGTCCTTCCTTCCCTCTTTCCTTGATAAAGACCAGTCATGCATCGTGTCCTAAAGGCCTTCCCAGCTTCCCTCATTGACATTTCCCCTATTAAAGGTTTCTAATCCCACTTGTCATCTGCCTCTCAGAGGACCTAGACTCACAGCGGTGGGCCCTAACAGAGGGGTCTGGGAAAACAGGAGCTCAGATGGGGAGGTGGGCCAGCCTGCTTGCCCCCCAGGGGGTGAAAAGGATGCCCGCCAGGCAGTAGTGATAGCCCCAGGTTTTAGGTGGGTCCCAATGAGTAAATATTTCACCCGGTAAAATATCCAGGGGACAACAGGGCAGGTGTGGTGACTCAGGCATTTAAAAGATGGGGGGACAACACCCACAAACAGTGGGGTTGGCTGGTTACTAGAGCTCACTGATGCCTTGCAGGGGGTCACGAGAAACCGAGGCAGTTCGCCAACAGAAGGCTGAGCGCCAGAGCCAAGGCCGCAGCAGTTGCTCACAGGGCCGCTGTCTCCTGCAGGGGAAGGATGGTCACAGCAGAGCAGCAGACTAAGGACCTAATTGTTAGAGCCCAGAGCTCTAGAGACATCAGACTGCTGAGCCAAGGCACATCTGTTACATGGAGGGCAGGCCCTGGCAGGGAAAGTATGGGGTCACAAAATACGGGAGGGGACATCTGAGTGGAAGCCCCGGAGGACATGGCTCTGCAGACTCCCCGAACACTCTGGGCTTGCAGAAATAGCCCACCCTTCCCCCCATAAAAGCTGGCTCTCCTGTTGTGAGGAAGATACCCCCTCCACAGCAACAAGCGCCCCCCAGGAAATAGCCCCATCTCGGCTCCAGCTGCCCAGACAATAACAAGTGTTAATGCCCAGGACGACCTAGTGCAGAGGCGCTGGTGGACAAGGCAGAAAGGAGACTACTCAGCAGGGAACTGCAAGGACAGCTGCCTATGAGGGCGGGTCCAGGCAAGGCCTTGCACTTGGATTTCTAGGGCCCTGGATTGAGGGACCAGACTGGATGAGCAAGAATGCATCGGTCTAGGGACTCTTCGGGGACTCTTTCTTGGCCATTTAACATCCTGGCAAGGACCTGGTCAATGGGGCACTCATGGCTGCGTGGCTCTTAGTGGCAACTCTCACTGAAGTGGCAATGCCCAGCTGTCCTGGAGGAAGCGGGGGAGGGTGGGTGTGTGGTGTGGGCCAGAGACCCACCAGGGTCATGTTCCCTGGAGGGCCCAGAGGACACCTGTCACCAAGGATGTCAGGAGTGCGCTAGGGAGGGAACAAGCATCACGAGAGGGTGGGCCATCCTCTGCAGGCCAGGGGGACATTGGAGAGGGGAGGGAAGCAGGGAAGCGGGGTCCCAGGTCTGACGCCTATGAAGAGGGAGGGAAGGGCAGTGGGATGGAGACTGCAGAACAATTCTAAGGTCGTTCGGCAAGGCGGAAGTCACCGGACAGAAGAGTCTGGAGTCTCCCCTGGGAACCAGCCGTGGACCCTGGCTGTTCACCCTCACTTCTCTGTGCTTGGTCTGACAATAAAAGCCTGCGCTGTGCCTGCTAGATCAAGCACTTTGCATAAATTAGCACATTTAACCCTGCATGCCCTTCACGCAGGCGCTGGTACAGGGCAGTGAGTTGATGAAACTCTCCTAAGTCCTGTAGCTTCTGGCGGGGGAACCCTCCTGGGTTTCTGTTCTCCTGTTCTCCTGACCCTCCTGCCGCCTGATGACTGTGCCTCCTCCTTGGGGGTTGTGCGCCCAGCATAAAACCTGGCCCAGAGCTAGAAAACGCTTGGAGGAATGTCCCTGTTGTCACTGCTGCCTCACAGGTAGGCCCTGCCTGCTTTCACTACCTGCCACCAGGGAGCTTTCCAGAGGACTCTCCAGCCAGAAAAGGCTCTCTTCTCCCCACACCCTTGTCAGTGCTGGGAACTAGACAATTGTCTAGTTTTGCTTTTCTGATGGGTGCAGTTTATTTCATTGTTGTTTCAGTTTGTGTCCTTCTCCCCATGGAGAAGCTAAGCGGCTCTGTTTGCTCATCGGACATCCAAGTTCTCTCTGAGGACCGCCTGTTTGTGCCTTTGCCCGTTTTTATTTTGGAAGCCTCATCTTTTGACGGTGATTTATGGCAGTTTCCTGTATATTTTATCAATCCCTCATGGGTTTTAGAGGTTGCAAATGTCATCCGTTAGTTTGTCACCCATTTGTTAACATTGTCTATTAAATTCTTTATCAAACAGAATCCTTCATTTTGGTATAACCAAATCCATCCGTTTTTCACCTTATGATTTGTTCTTCTGGAGTCTTGTTAAAAAATCCTTTCATACCCAAGGTGACAAAGAATTTCCCCACCATTTTCTTCTTTTGCCTACAGTTTTACCATTAACATTGAGGTCTTTAACCTCTCACATTTAAGTTTCCCCTTGTCTATGGTATAACATAGGGATCCTACTTTCTATTTTCCATAAAATGAGCCAGTTTTCCCAATATTATTTTTTCCAGTTACTATTTGCTGCATAACACATTTTCCCAAAACCTAGCAGCTTAAAACAAATACCTTAATTTGCTTACATTTCTGAGCACTGGGAATTCGGTAGGGTTCTGCAAGGGCGGTTCTCATTTGGGAAGAGAGAGCAGTTGCATTTGGTTGCAGCCAGATGCCAGCTGGGGCTGGAGTCATCTGGGCTGGATGTCCAGGTTCGTCACTCAGTTGGCTTGCGCGGCCTCCCCAGCATGGTGGTCTCCAGGTAGTCAGACCTTTGCTTTGTGCCCAGCTGCCACTGGAGCAAGTGTCTCCAGAGAACCAGGCAGAAGCTGTCGGGCCTTCTCTGACGTCACCTCAGAAGTTATGCAGCATCACTTGTGTTGTATTCTGTTGGTGACAGAGTCACTAAGGCCAGTCCAGATTCAAGGAGAGAAAACAGATTTCTCCTCTCAGTGGGAGCAGTGTCAAGGTATTTGCAGACCTGTTATTTTTTTTTTATTTTTTAATTAATTAATTTTTAATTGACAAAAATTGTATAATGTATAATGGACATGATGTTTTACGTATACGTTGTAGAATGTATACATTTGTAGAATGGCTAAATTGAGTGAAATAACATGTGTATTACCTCACATACTTATCATTTTTTGTAGAGAACACAAAATCTACTGTTAATGATTTTCAAGAATACATTATTAGAGTCCTTTCCAACACACGAAGACGCAGCAAGAAGACACCATTGATGAAGCAGAGAGCCCTCACCCCCGAGGACTCTAGAACTGTAAGAAATAAATTTGTTGTTTATAAGACAAAAAGTGAAAGAATACTTTATTAACTATAGTCATCATGTTGTACAACAGATCTCCTGAACTTACTCCTTTTGTCTAACTGAAACTAGAGGAATAATTCCTGTCTAACTAAAATTTTGCATCCTTTGACCAATTTCCCACCTCTAACCACCCTTCTCTCTGTCTCTGCAAGATTCCCCATTTCAGTAAGACCACATATGTTCATCTTTCTGTGCCTGCCTTATTTTGTTCAGCACAATGTTCTCCAGGTTTCCCCACGCTATTGCAAATAACAGGATCATCTTCCTTTTTAAGGCTGACTAGTACTTCACGATACGTGTATGTCATGTTTGTTTTCTCCCCTTCTCTGCTGGCAGATGTTTGAGCTGATTCCCTATCTTGGCTACAGTGAATAGCACTGCAATGAGCACGGGAGCACAGACAGCTCTTAGAGACACCGACTTCATTTTCTTTTGCTATATACTCAGAAGTTGAATTGCTGGATCATATGGTAGTTCTATTTTTAATTTTTTGAGGAACCTCCATACTATTTTGCATAATGGCTGTACTAATTTGCATTTCTACCAACCATGTGCAGGAGTTCCCTTTTCTTCACATCTTTGCCAGCACTTATCTTTCCTCTTTTTGATAATAGCCATTCTAACAGATGTGAGATAATATCTCGCTGTGCTTTTAATTTGCATTTCCCTGATCATTAGTGACATTGAGCACCCTTTCATATGCGTGTTGGCCATTCGTGTGCCTTCTTTTCAGAAATGTCTCTTCAGGTCCTTTGCCCCCCCTCCCCCCAACATTTTTTTTTTTTTTTTCCCCGAGACAGGATCTTACTCTGTCCCTCTGAGTAGAGTGCAGTGGCATCATCATAGCTCACTGCAGCCTCAAACTCCTGGGCTCAAGCGTCCTCCTGCCTCAGCCTCCTGAGTAGCTGGGACTATAGGTGTGCACCACCATGCCTGGCTTTTATTTTTTGTAGAGATGGAGTCTTGCTATCATGCTGAGGCTGGTCTCAAACTCTGGGCCTCAAGTGATCCTCCTACCTTGGCCTCCCAGAGTGCTAGGATTACAGGCATGAGCATGAGCCACCACACTTCACCCATTTTTTAATTGGGTTATTTGTTTTCTTGCTATGGAGTTGAGTTCCTTATATAGTTTAGATATTAACCGCTTATCAGACATATGGTTCGCAACTATTTTCTTCCATTCCTTAAGTTGTCTCTTCACTCTGTTGATTATTTCCTTTGATGTGCAAAAGATCTTTAATGTGATGCAATCCCATTTCTCTATTTTCACTTTCGTTGCCTGTGCTTTTGGAGTCATATCCAAAAAAATCATAAAACTATCCAGACCAAAATCATGCAGCCTTTCCAAGATCTGTTGTTTAAAAATACTGTTCATTTTTTTAAAATCTTCCCTTTCCAAAGATTTACTATATCACCTCTGTCACACAGCAAGTTGCCACGGATACACAGATTTGTCTGGGGGATTCTGTCTTCAGCTATATTGGCTTATTTATCTGTTCCAGTGCCATTGGCATACTGATTTTCTTTTTTATGTCTTTGTAGTATATTTTAATATATGCAGAGCAATTTTTCCTTCCTTTGCTCTTTTCAAAAAAATATCTAAGATAAGCTTGTATCCTCATTTTTTTAATGTGAGTTTTAAAATTAGTTTGTTATATTTCTCAAAAAAACTTCTATTGAATTGTATTTACTTTACAGATTAATTTAGGGAACACTAGCATACCTGTAATGTGAAGTCAGCCATCCGTAAACATGGCATAGCTCTGTGTACTCAGGCCTTCTCAGCAGATTTACATCTTTCCATTTTCTACATAAGGATATGATGCATTATTTAAGGTTAATTCTTAGGTACTATATTATTTTGTTGCTACTGTGATTGTTCCTTGTTCCTATTATTATTTTCCAGCTGTGTATTGCTGGTCCAGAAGAACACAAGTGATTTTTGAAAGATAATTGTGGAGGTCTGCAGACTCTTCGATGCTCTTGTTAGATTTTTCTAATGTTGAACCGTCTTTGCATTCCTGGAATAAACCTATCTGATAATGGCTTTTTAAGATATACACTTGGGATTGGCTACATTTTATTTATGATTTGTATTACTAGCTCATAAAATGAGCGGGGGAGACTTTTCCTTGTTTTCTATTATGTGGAAGAGCTTGCATAAGAAATAATTTCTCTTTCGTGAAGATTTTTAGTGGAGAGTCGTTTGCTTTCCATTTCAATTTCTTTCACAAATATTAGTCTTTTAAATTTTCTATTTACTCTACTGTCAATTTGGCATTTTATATTTTTACAAAAATATATTCATTTTATTTAGGTTTTCTGACTGTATTAGTGTATAGTCATTCATAATTTTTCCTTTATCATTTTTGCAGTGATTTTCCATTTTTCATTCTGTGTTTACTTTACTTGCTTCTTCTCTCTTTTTCCATCAGCGTTGCCAGAGGGTTGCCTGTCTTGTTATATTTACAAGGTCCAGCGTTAGCTTTGTAAATCTTCTCTGACTTTCTGATGTTAAAGTTGTTTTCTATTTCACTGATTTCTGCTATCTTATTTTCATCTTGTTTTTTTAGATACACTCTTTAGTTCTTTTCCTCGCCTCTTGAGTTACATGCTTTGCTCACTTCTTTTCAATCTTTATTTGTATTGTGACAAATGTATTTAAAACCATATTTTTTCTCTAGCTATTGGTTTAGGATATCCCACGACTCCTGACATGTCATGCTTTACATGTTTTATAATTTCCTTATGATTTTCTTTTAACCCAAGGTTTATTTAGTACTTACAATTTTTTTCTTCCCAGATATTTAGAAATTTTTTACTATTCTTTTATTTATTTTATTGCATCACAGTTAGAGAATACAATCTGTATTATGTTAATTCTTCAAAATTTATCACATGTTCTTTCGTAGCTATAATGAGCAGCCTGACTCAGGTTTTTGATGTCTGGCTGCCAACAGCTGATAAGCCTCCCCCACCGCTTCCCCTTGTGCCCCACATCTAGATAGGCTGGTGAGAAAGCCCAGGTACTCCCTTGTTTGGAACTGGTGGGAAATTCACACCACACAAGCCCCTGCCTGCACATGGGAACTCTTACCCAGCCCCGGCCCCTGACCACAGTAAGACCCTCTCCTTCCTTGCTCTCTCAAGCCATTCCTGACGTGCTTGTGAGGCCCATCCTGAGCTCCACAGAGACTTCAATTATGCAAACAATCCAAACTTTTCACGCCTTGTTGGTGTGTACATGTAGTGCCATCAGTCCCAATATCTGAAGCAAATTTTGGGTGGGGGTCCACCTGCCTCTGCAGGTGGCCATAAGAGTGGCTAGTACATGGCCTGTTTCTGTGAATAATAAGTTGTACACAAAAGACACCTGTATGCTCCATGAGGTGTGTAAATTGATAGATAATAGATGTAATTCAATTAATTTATTATGCTATTCAAATTTAAATATCTATACTTTTATACATTTAATTTATCATTTTTTAAGAAGAGTTTATGGAACGCTCTAAATACCATAGTTTAGATATGTATTTCTCCTGGTAATTTTCTCAGTTCTAGTTTTATATATTTTAAGATTATACTATTTAATGCATATATATCTATATCTATGTATCTATATCTCTCTCTATATATAATTATTCTACGTTCTTGATTCTTTCTCCTTTTGAACCGGTGTCTAATATTCTTCATTGTCTCTTGTGAGTTTTTGGCCTTACTTATATTTTGTCTGATGTTAGAATTGCCATCCCAAATTTCTTTGGTTCTTCTTTATCTGATGTATCTCTTTTCCATCCCTTGATCTTCAATCTTTCTGTGATGTTTCCTTTAAAATGTGTCTTCTATAAGCCACATACAGCAACAGCTTATTTTTTTATCCAATCTGTGAATCTCTGCTTTCAGATCAGTAAGTCTCACTCATTCACATTTATTGTATTCACTGTTGTAACAGGATTTACCATCTTGTTCTGTGTTTTCTAATTTCTATATACTTGGTTTCTTTTTTCTGTTTTTCCTTTTCTACTTCTCCAGGGCTGCAAAGATCCTGCCTCTCTCTCCTCTTCAACACTGTCCAGGCTGAACAACCTTAGTCCTACAGGCATCCTGCAGTCCAGGACCTTTGATCCGCCTAAAAAAGCCAAGCAGCCCTGCACTTGCCGGGAATGGGAGGGGCAGAGAGAGAGAGAAGACCCAGGACATTCCTGCAGAGGGTGCTGGCCACGGCATGGTGAGCTCCGCGAAGACAGTGTGGTGGTCAGCCCTGTCTCTCGCATCACCTGCAGCATCCCGCCCATGGTGAGTGGGTGAATGAATGAGTAGGTCCTGGTTCCTTCGGAACACATGCTCCAGCCTGAGGCCCTGCCCTACTTGTGGCTCCTTCCAGCTGTGGGCTCAGGGTCCATCCAGGGGCTGGGAATCCTGAGGGGAAGAGTATGAGCCCCTCCAGAGGTGGCCAGGGGAGGTCTTAGCAGAGAAGGAAACCCAGGGTCCCTGAGCTGAGGAGTTCACTGGAGGGCCCAATGAGGTGCTCCAGCGCTCACCTGGTTGAACTAGAAGCTCGATGGAGAACTCCTGGTCCCATGCCATGCCTTCCTGGCAGCTGGCACAAGGATTTGGAGCCTCCTCCTCGGGTGCAGGGCAGGAAGAGAAGACTTTGAACAGAAAGAGAGTTAAATGGGAGAGCAGACGCTTAAGCCCAAAGCAGTCGGTCACCCAGCCCACAGGCGAGAGCCCAGCGCCATCCGGCTGGATGATAAATGGATGCTATTTTTAAAGGGAGACACTGCAAAGATCATTTCTATTTGTTTTTGTGGGGTTTAGTCTGGGCCGTTGTGCCTACGTATTAATGTGACTCTCTGAGGAAGATAAACTGGAGGCGCTCGGCCCTGAACCCACCTGATACCATCGAGTGCCACAGGGGAAAAAATGCCACCTAATAATCTTGTGAAGGTTTTCTAAATTAAGACCAAACCGATGACCCGCAGCGTATCACCCACATCAGCACGTCCGACACGGGGCTCCCATCCGTCTCCGCGGACTTGGAGTGAAGGCTCCGGTAGGCAGCGTCTGAAGGAGGAGCATGTCACAGCCACGTGGTCTGGAGGGCACGGCTCCTGTTGGTGGCCAGGCACGTGGGCTGAGACCACACAGATCATCCCCAAGTGTCCTGGAGGAAAAGGGCCCAAGTCCAGGAATCCTGAGTAGGTGAGAGGGAGTGAGTGGGCATCGCTGGAACGTGGGGCGAGCCGTGGCCCTGTCTGACCACCGTTTCATTCTTCCTGGTGGGGAAACAGAGGACTCAGGAGTGGGTCCTCTAACGGCCCCGAGGCGCTTCCACACCAGCGGCTGCCTCCTGTACCATGCTCAGCCCCATTCCTCCTCCAGTCCAGTGTCGGTCACACTCAGGCCGCGGTGGCTCCCCCAGCCCATCCCTACTTTCCACACCGGGCCAGGTGGAGGCAAGCCTAGGGCCACAGGACACGGAGAGTCTGGAAGGCACAGGGCCAGAGGGGCAGGACCACCGCTGCGAGGGGCGAACTCAGCAATCAAGGCCAGCAGTGGGGCAGGAGGGGTGGAGCCAGATCATGCCTGGCCAGAGCCATCTGCAGAGGCCCTGCTGTGCAGGCGACAGGCAGGCGGCCTCCAGCCATCCAGCGCATCCCTTCCATGGGGGAGCAGGTGACAGCAAACAGCAAGCAAAGACCAGGCACCGGGTCGGGGGGCCAGTGGCACCTGAGTCCTCAGTCTGCCTCCCCCTGCTTCCCAACACGTGCCTGGCTGGGCCATGGGGTTGGCCCAGGTGCTGTGCCTGCAGCCCTGGAGGCCGGGGGTCAGCGCCCAAGTCCTCACCTGCCCCAGGAGGGAAGTCCCTGGAGGCAGGTCAGCACCTGAGGGCCTGCACCTGCAGCAGGGCCCAGCGGAGGCAGGACAGTGGCGGGGAGCCACATTCAGGGACTGGCGGTGCCTGCGAGCTCAGGGCCTGGGGCTGCCCCTGATACCCGCCCCACACCCCAGCCCGGCTCCCCCCTCGGCAGATCAATAGCTTTGGAAATCTGAAAAGAGCCCAAACAAAGAAGTGGGCTTGTAAGTATCCAGCTTGTATCAGCTGATAAATGGTCCCCTCTTTAAGGGACTTATCTCTTTAGGACTTGCGGGATGAGGGATGGCGTCATTTGTCCTGGCGGCTCGTCTGGGCCAGCCAAGCCGGATCTATTTAAAAGATAGTGCGATACTGTCGACAGCAATAGACAGGGTAATTGCAGAGCGACTGCCGGGGTATAAATTACACGGCTCTAAGTGGTGGAGTGGCCGGGGAGAGTGGAGAAATTCCTGACAATTTACTCGTCCCTCTGCCCCGCCGCCAGCTTATCACGGGCCAGCAGAAGAAACGCACTCCGGGTGAAAAAATTAAGTATTGATCAAATTAACAGTTTTTACTGATCTTTTTAAGGGAGAAAAGGCGTGCAACAATTAAATTTAGAACACAAAGGATGGAGCAGGATAACTCTTGACCCTGAGTGGCAAAGTCTGTGACACCAACAAGCAAGAAATACAGTTGGGCAGGACACCGTCCGCGAGATTTACCTGATGGAGCGCAGCCAGCTGTCTCGGCCCATCTCCAGGGCCCATCTCCCAGACCCAGCCACAGGGAGGGGTACTGTGGGGCCCCCCATGTCCCAGCAGGCCAGCCAAGCTGGTAGCCAGGCTGAGTGAGCGCCCCCTCCTGGGCACCCCCTGGGATCCCTCTGGGCAGACTCCCTCCTTCCTCAGAGCCAGCAGTGGCCCACCTCCAGGGGCCCCAGACAAGACAGGAGGCAGGATGCCCGACAAACAGGGGCTCACGGGTCACCAGACCACAGCACAGCCTCGAAGGCTTCCTGGAGGCAGAGGACCCAGCACATGGCCTGGCCTGAGTCTCCTCCTCACTTGGCGGCCCTGGGCAGAGGCCAACCACCCCCAGCTCCAATTTCCCATCTGGAGAAGAGGGTGTGCATAGGCCAGGCTCCCAGGGGTATGTGTGGGGCACACTGGGGAGCCCCCGGTGGGGAGTGGTGGTGGTGAAGGTTATTAATATTATTTTGGGTCCTTTTCTCTATCTTCTTTTCAAAAATCTGGTAATGTGGCTCCATGGTTTAATAGTTTTAAAAGGTGGTTAAGTTCTAGAAAGTCCACACCTTCACTGCACGCACTGCGGAGGGAGGGACCCTGGGGTGTGGGGGAGAACGTCAGCTCCTGCACCCGCCCCTGAGCAGGATGGACATGGGGCACTGTGGGAACCCGCAGAACCAGCACCCGCCCAGGTTTGGAGGGTGGGGAAACACCATGCCCCAGGACGGGAAGGCCACAGGGCCCCTGCCACACCTGCGGTGGGAGTCCCACGGCCCCTCTTTGTACAGAAGCTGCCGCCATCCTGGGTGGCCATCAGACAGTGATGGGTGGATACCAGGACAGCTCACTGACACCCACAGCCCCTCCCACCATCCCTCCACAGGCTGGGGGCAGGGAGGGCTTTTGTCTGCTCAAGGCTGAGAAGGGGGCCTGCAAGGACTCGGGGCTGACAGCCACTGGGCCCCCTTGCTGGGCCAGGCCAGGGATGGCAGGTCTGTGCCTCCTCCACAGTCACAGCTGGCACTGCCCCTCCCCCAGGCTCGATGGTGCTGGGCACCCAGGAGCCCATCGACATTTTCAGTGGCTGGTGGGGAGGGGAGCTCTGGGAAATTGCCACTGGTGTAAATTAGTGACATAAAACGGCAGATAAATAAACGGCACCCACGCAAACCCCAGCCAAGGTGCTGATCCTTCCTGGAGTTTAACACCCCGAAAGGGCAGCTGCACAGCTCCAGGAGCCAGGCCCCACCCCAGCCAACTCAGCCAGGCAGGAAAGGAGTGCTAGGATTGAAGTCCCCATACAGGCACCAGTTCTGATGTGCTGACAGGCCTCAGGTAGGCCCATCTGCAGTCCACTGGGATCCTGCGTCTCCTCTTCTCCCTTGTCCTGCCAGAGAAGAGCCCTACCCAGAGACCAGGGTGTTCCTCTCTGTGGCCCAGATGCCGAGTGGTCCTCAGAACCAGGTGTGACTCCCAGATCACCGTCAGCCCAAGGCCAGGCTGGGCTCAGCAGGAGACCAGCACCATCTCCAGATGTGGGACCACAAGAGTGGCTGTCCTACCTCGCAGCCTGTCCCTGCTCCTGGGCTGGGCTGAAGGTGCACACAGTGACAGACAGATGAGGTGGAGACCTGCTCAGGGAGTCTGGGGCCACTCCCAGCACCCTCCCACACCCAGGCATCACCGTGGGGCTACAGCCCCAGGCCACTCCATGAAGGCCCAGCAATCTGTGTGGCCAAGCCTGTGGCCAGCCCACTCGGTGTCTCCGCTCGTCCTCCAGGGGGGCTGCCATCTCAGGTGGCCCCCAGCCCTTGAGATGTTGCTGTTCCTAAAAGGGATAAATTTTCACATCACTCCCCCTGTGTCTCACACACTCCCCACTATGTGCTCCCTGCTAAGGGGACCTATGCCCAGCGGCCAGGAGGCCTCCAGGTGGTGGCCCAGGCAGGATCTCAGCAGTTCCCAGCTCTGGTCCTTGATGGTGCCTGAGCCCCACGAGAACTGGGGTTTGTCCACAAACCGCAGACGTGCCCACACAGAAGCTCAAAGGAAGAAGCATGTCCCATGTGCAGTGCCGTGGTGATGTTCAGGGTACATCACCAAGGAGACTGCTGGTCAGCACACACATGGCCTGGCCTGGGCTGAGTTCTGACGTGGGCATAGGGTGGGGACTGCCAGGCCAAGGGACAGGGAGCTTGCACATGCCCCTACGTAATTCTATAATATTAGGATTTTTTATTATAGCAACTTACAATGTTTTTTTTTTTTTTTTTGAGACAGAGTCTCGCTCTGTTGCCTGGGCTAGAGTGCAATGGTGTCATCATAGCTCACAGCAGCCTCAAACTCCTGGGCTCAAGTGATCCTCCTGCTTCAGCCTCCCCAGGAGCTGGGACTATAGGCATGAGCCACAATGCCTAATTTTTCTATTTTCAGTAGAGATGGGTTCTTGCTCTTGCTCAGGCTGATCTAGAACGAGCTCAAGCAATCCTCCCACCTCAGTCTCCCAGAATGCTAGGATTACAGGCATAAGCCACCGCACCTAGCCGATTTTTTGCGGGGAGGAGACAGGGTCACACTCTGTCACCTGGGCTGGATTGCAGCAGCATCATCAGAGCTCACTGCAGCCTCAAACTCCTGGGCTCATGCTATCCTCTTGCCTCAGTCTCCCAAGTAGCTGGGACTACAAGCAAGTGTCACCATGCCTGGGTAGTGTTTTCTATTTTTTGTAGAGATGGAGTCTTACTGTGTTGCCCAGGCTGGTCTCAAACTCCTGACCTCAAGCAATCCAGCCTTGGCCTCCCAAAGTGCCAGAATTACAGGCATGAGCCACTGGGCCCGACCTATAGTTTTCTTAAGTAAAAAGTTTAATTAAAAACAAATAATAGACCAGGCGTGGGCGGCAGAGTGAAACCCCATCTCTACCCAAAAAAAAGAAAGGAAAAGAAAAGAAACTGTAGATTCACATGCAGTTCTGAGAAACGGTACCCAGCTACCCAGCATACCCTTCGCCCAACGCCCCCCCCCGCCGTGACAGCCCACAGTGGTGCTGACCTGCTGCAGTCTAGGCGGAGCCTCCACCTTGAGGCCACCCTCCCAACCCTGACTACTGCTAACGGGCTCTCCGTTTCCATAATTCGTCATTTCGAGAATGTTCTATAAATGGAATCATATGAACAGACCTTCGGGGATGAGATTCCTTCACTCAGCACGGCGCCCTGGAGCTCTGCTGACAGCTCCTGCCTTTTCACTGCCACGTGATAGCCCATGGGGGGCTGCGCTGCACTAGTCACCCACCAGAGGACACCGGTGGCTTCCAGTTTTCAGCTGTATCACTTCTAAAATGAAACTTCTTTAAAACGGAGAGAAGACAGAGACAAAGACAGAGACAGAGAACAGATAGAGAACAGAGATAGAGACAGAGAGACAGTGACAGAAACAGAGACAGAGACAGAGGGGAAGAGCCACTTGGAGGCTACAAGGGCTCATAAGCAGCGGACACCCAGCAGCGCTGCAGCTCCCGGCGCTCCCTCCAGCACAGCCGTCTCCCCCACTCCAACGTCCAGGCCACCAAAGCTCAGAGAGGGGACAGCCCCTCCCCAAGACCCAGGGTGCTGGACAGCGACCGCAGGCCTGGGGTCCCCCATAGGCATCTGGGCGGCCCTGGCTTCCGGGCAACACTTGGCTGCAGCAGATGCCTGCAGGCTGCAGTGAGGTCCCAGGCCCCCAGCCTCTGTCAGGGGTATTGCTCGGGGCTCCCCTCACAGCCCCTGTGCCCCCATCCCCCCCACCTCGCCCCTCCACGGGCCTCTCCCCACCACTGCCAGGGGGCCTCCTAAACCCTAACCCAGCAGACCCCGTGTCCGACACGGCCCACTGCAGTGAGGCCAGCCCTGAGGGCCTGCCCAGGGTCCCCTGCCCTTGACTTCGCCACACCCTAACCATCAGCCCCCAACTCAAGCCCCAGCACACACATCTGCCAGTGCGACTGGGCCTCTCTCACGGCCCGGCCGGAGCCCAGAGACCTCTACACGGCAGGGACCAAGCTGGTGCTGACTGCAGGGCCCTAAAAAGCCACAAACCCCGCAAGGGCTGTGCCCACATGGCTGCCTGGACCCCCAGCCCCTCCCTCAGCACTGACTGAACACAAATAACGTTCATCCCTAAATGGTTCCAAATCTCTAAGGGGGGTCAGACCCCAGGGCCTTTGCTCCTGCAGATCCTTTGTCCACCTCGGGCCATGTCCCAGACCCATCTATGCCACGTGGCTTCAGAAGTGACCCAGAGCAGTGTGGCCCATTGTCCTTAACAAAATTGAGGACGTTGGCAGGACTATCTCATGGGGGCAGGTTGTAGGAAGCCCCGAGCCAATGGACCCACAGCCCTGGGGGCCAGCAAGCCCTGGGACTATTCCCACAGAAAGATCTGGAAGGTGCCCTTCTGGGGGCCAGGCCCAGCCAAAGGACAGCGGGTGCTACAGACACATGTCCCATCGAGGAGCCCATGGGTCCAGCAGCTGTGGGGTGAAAGGGGCGAGAGGACATTGGGAGGCAAACAGCTCCAAGATCCCTAAGTCAACACTTGGGCAATGACTGCACCCCCACAGCCAGAACTGAAGAGCCTGGGTGCGGCCTGAGTGCAGGCCGCCCCGCGCATTTGAGGGACTGGGGCGGATCCCCAGCACGCCGCCTCCCTTCGGCTCCCGCTGCAGGGCGCAGGTGGGGCTGCAACCGCCACTCTGGCTTAGGGGGCTGGACCCATTTCCTCCGAGCAGAGGGGCATGGGGTGGCCCCAGACAATGAGAGTGGAAAAGAAAATCAGAAAAATAGAGAAAGGGAGAGAGGAGGCTGCGGAAAGCGCTCTCACAGGCAACACGTCCCTCACAAGACAATTTTTAAGTGTGAAGAATTGCTGTCGCTGGATCCTTCTGGAATGCAGCCTCCTACATTTGATGCCTTTTCTCTGCATAGTAATGTGTCTTTAAAAAAAAAAAGAGCCACTGATATATGTTACAAGAAGTGTATCTCTTTCACTGAGACAGAACATTTTAATTCCCCGACACCTTTTAGTGATTGCTTCAATTTCCGAAGATTTTGATAAAATCATGCGGTTTAAGAGTCGCAGGATGCAGCGCCCGGCACGGGCAGAGCGTAATGAAATGCTCCAGTTTCACAGCCTTCATTTGACACAGCCCAGCTCCGGGGGCTAATAAACGCCGCGTGATAAATGTTGGAGCCACAATTGTAAAAATATACTTGTAATTGGGTTAATATGCCTTAAAATACTACCCATCAGTTATCTTTCTCTCTGCTCTCTGCAGCATGCGCAGGGGTGCGTGCAGGTGCAGCGCCGCCTGCCTCCTCACCTACCTGCCTCCCCAGGCTGGCCGCCCCTCGGTCACCTGGGCCAGTGAGCCGGGGCACTGGAGGGCAGAGCCGGCCGCCCCAAACCCTGCCTGGCACTTGGCCGGGGTCGGAAGCAGAGCAGGACAGCAGCGCTAGCGCCTTACTCCCCGGGGCGGGTGACACTGCTTCTGCTCCACAGGGTCTGGGGAGAGGGCTGGGGGCCGCCTGCAGCAGGCTCCCCTCACCCAGCCCCCCACCTCTGCCCCAGGGGGCACCTGCCCCAGAAGACTGGGACCCCAGGGTAGGAGGCTAGTGGGCACTGGTGAGGCAGGGTGAGGGGAGACGGGAGTGGAGAGCAAGGCGCAGTGGCCACGTGCAGGGGTGAGGCTCTGCCCTGAAACAGTGTTTAGGAGTGCACAGAGACTACACTAGGGGGCTCAGACGGGACCCCAGCCTGGACCCTAGGGGCTGTGGCTACCAGACCCAGCCTTGTCCCTCATGTGCCGAGCCTCCTCCTCTTGTCCCCTGGGGGGCAGCCATGAGGCCACAGCAAGTTCTTTGCAGTGGCTGACTTTGGAGGAGGCCCTTGGGACCTCCCCAGTGCCTCGGCTACAGCCTGGCCCTGACCCCACAGCTGTCCTGTGCATGTCTGTGGCTCACTGATCAGGTGGGTGGATGGGTGGAGAGAAGGTGATCAGATAGATGGGTGGGTGGGTCCTCCCCCACTTTCTCCTTCCCCCCTTCCTCCCCCACCCCTCTCCATCCTCCTCCCCCTCTTCCCCCCCACCCCCTGCTCTCCCAGGGGGCCATACACCTGCACCTAAGCCACCCAGTGTGGTGCCCAACACGAATTATCCACTCCACCTCCAGGTCCCAGCAGCCCTGGGCACAGGGTCATCACTCATCAGGCAGAGGAGGAGGGCAGCACCATGCCACCATGCACCCAGGGCCCCCTGCTCTGCCACCCCACGGTCTCCCTGTTCTGCCACCTCACTGTCCTCTGCCCAAGCCTGCACCACATCTTGCACTGTGGCACCCTCCTGTCCTCTGAGCACCTGCATCCACTGCCCTAAGTCCTCTCGGGGCAAGCTGGGTGCAAATAGACAAGATGTGGGTTCCCCAGGACGCTGCCCTTGGAGGCCACAGTCTGGAGGGAGGTGCCAAGGGACTCAAGGCTCCTAGCACGTGAAGGCCCCCAGAGACTCTGGAGACCTGCCCCTAGTGCATCCCCAGGACCAGCTGGACAAGGGCTGCCCAGGCCTCTGGGCCAGCTGTCCTCTGGGCCTCGCTTGTCAGTAGGACCCGAGACCCCTCCCCACTCAGCCCTGCCCCAGAGTGGGGGTGGGGATAAGCTAAGCAGGGAGGTGCTCCAGACCCCATCCCACCTGGGGCAGCTCCCACCGTGGCCCAGGCTGAGGGTGGAGGGGTAGGCCTGGAAGCTCCCAAGGGACCTCCAACTCCTCCACAGCAGCCCCTACCCCCACCTGGGTCCCCACCCAGGAGATATCACGCTTTCTTGGGCACCGCTTTCTGAGGGCCCTCCCCTCAGCCCTATGATGGAGACACCAGACAGCAGGCCTTGACCTTCCAGCCACACCAGCCCTCAAGGGTGTCCATTTGCCCATTCATCCGCACAGGCCCAGGCTGAGCAGGCAGCAAGCTGCGGGAGGAGCTCCATGTGACGCAGCCCGGCTAAAGCCCGGTCCTATACAGGCCCAGCCCTCCTCTCACCCCCAGGCCTGTGAGGGCTGCTCCCCTCCTAGATCCACTGTGCCTCCTCCTTGTCCATCAGGAAAACCTGCAGAACACGCTCCTATCCCATCTGCAACACCCAACCCTCGAGGCCCACCTGGAGTGCCCATCCCCCAGGTACAAGGTTTGTCTCCCCCAGCCTCCCCTGCTACCCACTCCTGGGCTGTGAGCTCCCTGAATGGTAGGGATGTGCTTTACAGGGAGCCCCAGGCTCTGGCAGGGCCTGGCATGCGGGCCGCCTGCCTTGAAATGCCCAACAGCGAGGAGGAGGTGCCAGTTTGCAAAGCCACCAGACTGGCAAGAGGCTGGGGCGACCTGGGATGGTAGGTGTAGCCTCACGCAGCGGGGGGCATCTGGGGGCTGGTCCGTGGCTATGTCCGCAGCCCCACCCCAGGGCCAGGCCTGCCTCAGGGCGCGGCCAGCTGGTGTGGTCCACACTGAGGCTGGGCGAGACCCAGTGGGTGCGGGTGGGAGTGTAATTGGATAATTCCATTTTAAGAGACCCAGGGCTGGAAGGCCCTCCGGGGCTGAGCCCCCTCCTCCCGAAATTGCCTCCAAATGAAAGTCTGTTTAGCCACCGCGGGTGGGGGCAGGGGACAGCCCCTCTGTCAATTCCCAGGCAGGAAGGAGGCCACAGGCTGGGGTCTCTGGCCCATACAAAGGCTGCGGCAAATGAAATGGTATTTGCCTGCTTATGTGAAGAGTGATGAAACTTTAAATGAATCGCTGACCTTTCTGGAATGACAGGTGACCTGAGAGATATCTGAGGTGGGTATCGGCAGCAGCCTTGAAAATTGCTGCTGCCGCCCGAAAATAAACAATAAGAGAGCAAGTGTGGTTTGAAAAAATTGACTTGCTTCAGCACGGGGGGAGAAATGGATGATTTCAGGCCGTGGGTGCGAGCCCACCAGCTCGCCCCTCCCCGCACAGAAGCCGAGAGGCCAGGCTGAGTGAGACCCCCACAGGGCATGGTGATGTGGTGCTACAGCCTCCCGGACCCTGGGGTCTCAGCCCACCCACCGCAGGAAGGAGGCACTGCGGGGGAGCCCACTGTGCACAGGGGCCAGAGGGAGACAGGGCACCGCCCTGCTGTGGTCCGCATGGTGACCAGCCCACCAGGGTGGTGGCTCTCAAGACCCCAAGGATGCCCCTGTCCTCTAGCCAGGCCAGTCCCTGGGCGCCTGGGTCCCAGGGTGCCACCTGCCTGGCTGCCCGGCCCTCCATTTCTCCTCTTCCCAGCGGCCCCCACTCAACAGTTCACCCGAGGGAAAACCCAGCTCCAAGTTACCTGGGGGAGCGGGGCCCACGAGGAATTTCCGCGTACCTCAGTTTCCCTGAGGGAGACATGGAATGACAACAGCCTGGAGGTGTGGGGCGACTGTGTCATTGTCTCACAGCAGAAGGCAGAGCCAGACTGGAGCCCAGACCTGCCGAGGAGCCCTCCAGCAGGCTGCAGGCCAGCAACAGGACCCAAGGGAGCCACCCGCTTTGCAGGTGGGCAAACAGCAGAGGCAGAGGCAAAAGCCAGGGCATAAGAGGGCACCACGCTGGACAGCCCGTTCCGGGACGGACAAGGATGCTGTGTTGGCTGGGCAGGTGGCAGCTGGCGGTCCCAGCAGGCAGGGCTGCTCAGGGACCGTGTGGGGCGCAGCCTGGTGTCCCTCTGTCCATGTCCCTGCCTGGCTCCAGGTAGAACTCACCACCTCCCAAGGGCCCTGGCCCAGCTCTCACCTGGGAGCCCCCACTGCTGGGCAGCTGCTGACCGCTGCCCGTGACCAGCAGTTTAAAATCTCTGCCTCAGGAAATTGCCCCCTGAGGCCCCCCAGCCTAGTGGCTTATCCCACACAGGAGGCCCCACTGTCTGCCCTACACCTCTGCACCTTTCTCCACGTCTTTGGACAGGAACCCGTCTTCATGGGACCTGGCCTTGACCTACCCCAGAGGGGTCACCATACCCCAAACCAGGCCTAAAAGCAGGCCCAGCCAGGAGGGAACCAGCCCCCAGCCCTGGACACTCTGAGACCCTCTCCCCGCTGCATGCCCATCCTGACTGCCCACTGCACTCAGGGACCCAGGTGAGGTCACCACAGCCCCTCTGCCCACCACCCATCCATGGTCCAGAATCCCGCCCGGCCCCCCTTGGACCCTCTTCAGGGGCAGGTCCTCCCCACTCCAAGGCTGCCTCCTGCTCCCTGGCCCTCTGCCCATCGGCTGAGGGGTGGCCTCGCGCTGGGCGATGGCGACAGCACCCAGACTGTGCGAGCCCATGACGGCCGCTGCCACTACCCATGCTGTGGCACAGGGATGCCCAGCGCCCACCTGTACGCGCAGGGCCTGGCCTGCACCCCCTCTTCCCGCCCCTCCCAGGCACCCCTCAGGACCCCCCGGCGTCACCCAGACCTGCCTCCGTGTGCCCCTGTCCCTGAGTGCCAAGCAGCAGCCCCTCAGAGGGACCCTGGCAGGCCTGGCACCCAGCAGCCATGGGGCACCCGAGGGTGGCCCCCGCAGCAGCAGTCCCGGTCGGGACAAGCTCATAGAGCTGGGACTTGTGGCCCCACCCGTTGCAACCCTCTCTCGGCGTGGGGGTCAGCTCCACGCAGCACTCAGGACTCTTCCGGCTGTCTCCAGATGGGACCCAAAGGCCAACCCCCAAGGAAGGATTAACGCAAATTTAAAGAGTAGGAAGAGATGCCACAAAATGTGCTCCCAGGGGACCCCAGTGTGTAAAGCCCTGAGGCTGGCCAGAGTTCCGGACAGTTCATCACATGCTGGAGAGGGCGGCAGGTAGCTGGCAGTCAGTCACTGACATGGGGCCGCCACCCTTGCTGTCTGTCACGGATAAGAGGGGCTGTGGCCGCCTTGGGTCAGGCAGGAGTGGGCGGGTGAGGTGGGACCAACACGTCACCTCCATTGCCACAGCCCGACTAGCACACAGCACAGGCACCAAGGCCCCTGCTGAGCCCCTGTGGGCCCTGAGCCAAGATGGACCCCTGGAGTCACCAGTGGCTCAGGCAGGGCCCCCAGCCCCCGCCTCCAGACATTTGGTGTGGGCTAGGAGCCCCTCAGGAAGAGTCTTGCACCCAGGGGAGGGGCCTGGTGGGCACCCGGGATGGCTCCCAGGCTCACAGAGGGAGAGCACCAGTGTCCCACCAAGTGCCGTCTAAGGACTCAGACGGGGGTCCTGCCTGCTTGGGGTGGGCCAGGGGGCACAGCACCTCAAGCTGTGGCCGGGTCCCAAGCCCCCAGTTTAGCATGTCCCTGAGAGACCCCAGGGAGCCCCTACTCACAAGGCCACACGGTACCCTGGCAACTCCTTCCTCCACCAATGTTTGGACCCTGCGGCCCCCGTGTCCCTGAGAACTAGGCAGTGACTGGCCGCTGCCTCCCTCTTCTCTTATGGGTCCCCACCCTCCTCAGGGACCCTTCCCTCACCCTCCTGTGACTCCTGCTCCCCCAGAGCACCCGCTACAGCCCCCACCCTACTCCAGAACAGGTCATTCCCACTGCCTAAGATATGCCCTGGAGTCCCTGGCCTCGGAGGAATGGAGACCGGGCCCTGCAGCCCGCCCTGGCCGCTCTCTGACTCTGCCCTCCCGGCAGGATCTCAGCAGCTCCCCTCTCTCTGCAGCCTGCCAGGAACTGCTCCTCTCTTGGGGACAAGTGCCATCTCTCTCCTGCCTCACCCTCCCTCTCCCGGGCCAGGTCTTCCTCCCCGCCACACAGTATGGACACCGTGGGCGCTGTGCCGCCCAGCCGGTCCTGGCCCCTTCTATGTCGGTGCTCTTTCATCTACCTCAGTGGAACAAACCAGCCTGGACCCGGCAGCGTCCACATCCAGACAACAGGGCGTCAGGGCTGGCTCCTTCCCTCTATGCAGCATCTGGGCCTCAACCGGATGAGCTCAGAGGCTGGGGGCTGACCTGAGGCCGGGCTGCAGCCACCTCAGACATCTTCACCCGCACATTTGTGGTCAATGCTGGCCATCAGCTGGGGCCCCAGTGGGGACCGTCAGCCAGAACTCCCGACGTGGTTTCTCCTGTGTGGCCAGGCGATCTCACAGCACAGCTCCCGGCCCCAGGAGCAAGTGCCCCAGGAGGCTGGTCCAGCCTCCAGCCAGAGGAAACAGCCTCACTTTCCACGACCCAGCCCAGAAGTCACCCAGCTTCACTTCCACCAAAGCTCTAGTCCATCTGGCTTCAGGAGCGGGGGTCTACACCCCACCTTGGAGGGGCTGTGGAAGGCCCATGGGAGGGTGCGGAGAGGGGTGTTGCTGCAGCCACTTCTGAAAAATGTCATCTGCCACCATCTGCCCTTTGGCTACAATTCCCATCTCCCAAAGAGAAATAAACTTCCCTTCTCTCCCTAGACCCCAGAGTCTCACTCCCTGACAGTAGCAGGTCAGGCTCCACCCAACATCCCGTCAACGGACGGGCCCAGGTGGGATGCGGCCCTGGGGTGGCACACAGCAACCCCTGCCACAGCAAGTCTGAAACGCAGGCCCAGCTCATGCAATCTCTGACAGGGGCACACTCCCTCCTCCCAGGAGAGATTCTTGAGAGCCCCAGGGCTCTGGTCCAGCCTTCTGGGCCCTGCCTTTCCTGTGAAATGCGCCCGTGCTGGCCACTGAGGCATTCCTCACTCGCTTCCTCCTGTCGGGATGCAGGGGATTCCTCCTCTGTACTGTTTCTGCTTCTGTACTTCCAAACGGGAGGGATTTTCTTTGTTTTTGTTTTTTTTTTTTTTTTTTTTTAGAGATAGGGTCTCGCTCTGTTGCCCAGGCTGGAGTGCAGTGGCATCATCATAGCTCACTGCAACCTCGAACTTCTGGGCTCAAGCGATCCTCCACTTCGGCCTCCTGAGTAGCTGGGACTACAGGTGTGCACCACCACACCCAGCTAATTGTTTTTTAATTATTATTTTTTGTAGAGATGGGGTCTCACTATGTTGCCCAGGCTGGTTTCAAACTCCTGGCCTCAAGTAATCCTTCCACCTCAGCCTCCCAAAGTTCTGGGACTTCAGGTGTGAGCCACCAAGCCTGGATAATTTTTCTATTTTTTTAGAGATGGGGGTCTCACTATGTTGTCCAAGCTGGTCTCCCTAGAGTGCTGGAATTACAGGCATGCTTTCTTTGTTTTTTAAGCAGTATTATTGAGGTCACAATAATATTCTTATTGGGGTTTATAGCATTAGACAAAAGCCACACTATCGATCTCTTCAAGATAAGCTGTTCTCCATCCCGGGTTCCTGTGGGGCTGCTGGGACAGCTGAGAGACTATGCCCTGGGACTCTAGGAGCCCTGGTGCTTGACGGAGAGGATGGAGCCACATCCTCCACCATCGAACTCACTATCTGCCACGTACTCATGTAAATGGAATCAGACAGCATTTTGCCTTTTGTGTCTGGTTTATTTCACTGAGCATCACGTCCTCAAGGTTCATCCTGTTGTAGCAGACCGCACAATTTCTTTCCGTTTCAAGGTTGAATAACATCCCCTTGTGTGGGTAGACCACATTTTGTGAATCCATTCTGCCGACGGACACGGGTGCTTCCACCTTTTAGCTACTGTGGACATGCTGCTGTGAACGTGGGTGTCCCAATATCTGTTGGAGTCCCGGCTTTCAGTTCTTTTCGAGATATACCCAGAAGGAATTGCCAGATCACACGGTAATTCTGTGTCCAATTTTTTGAGGAGCCACCACACTGTTTTCCACGGCTTCTGTCCCATTTTACGTTCCCACTAGCAGCGCACAGGCCTCCAGCTTATCCACGTCTTGCCACACTTGTCATTTTCTGGGTTTTTAATAGTAGCCATCCTAATGAGGGTCTCGTGACGGTTTTTACCTCCCTTGCCATGGACATGTGCACATACATACGAAATGGGGAGACCACAGGCTGGACTCGTGGCCACTCACCCGCTACCCTGCAATCACCTACTCAGGACACACCGCCCAGATTGCCTTAAAGTGAATTCTCCACATTACATCCTTTCATCTGCATGTGCTTCCAGGCACATTTCTAAAAGATAAGATTTTGATCACAACAGGGATGCACCATTCACTAAGGTGACTACCGCTAATCCCCGCACAGCAGTGACTTTCCAGTCAGTGCTGAGTTTCCTGGGCATCTGTCTCGCCTGTTTGCCTGGCCAC
>RJWJ010015679.1:0-35790 GCA_004363605.1 Indri indri
AAAAAAATTCTTTGCTATAACACAGATTACAAGGAATAGAGCAGTTTCTGCAGGAGGACTGCCATTTGGATCAGCTACAATCCTTCAAGCCACAGAACTGAAGACATATTGCTCCTAATTATCTAGAGCCAGAGAGAGACAGATCTGATTGGCTTAACTGACAACACTTAGGAATGTGGACACCAGTTTATCAATTATTCTCTTCTTCTAAACAGCATTAGGGTCATGTGTAACTTAGCATTTCCAAGTCTTCACAGGCAGCCAGAAGCTAAAAGTGACAAGAAAGTTTCAAATTCTAGTTAATAGCCTTGTTCTTGTTCGTATTTTCATGGTTCTCAGTGGAAGTTAGATGGATGAAAACAAAGAAGGCTTGGAAGTGGTTTGGCCGAAGAAACTAGCACTGCTAGGAAGGATTAACTTTTTTTTCCCCTCATCCACCATTCTAACGTTTCAAATGCACCACAGTTGTTTATTGAAAGCCACTCTTCTTGCTAGGATGACCAACTCATTCTGGTCTACCTGGACTTTTCCCAGATTTAGCACCAGAAGTCCCAAGTTAAAATAAATCTCTCTGTCCCAGACTATTGCTGAAAGTTCAATACTTGTCTGTGAGGCTGAATCAGTGAGAACAAAGAGCACAGACAAGAGCTTTGAGGAAAGGGAAAGAGAAGTTTATTAATTTGCTGGCAAAGGAGGAGGGCAGCAGACTAGTGTCTCAAAAGACCACCATCCTGCCTTTAAGCAGAAAAACAGGGCTTTTTAAAGGGAGGTTTTCGGCAGTGGGGCTTGGGCCTACTTGACCCATGTCACGTGTCTTGGCTTCAGGCTATTGTTGCTTAAGTATAATTGGTGTGGCCTTTGGTCATCTCAACCTTATCTCTGTGACTACAATCTTGTGATCTTTGTCCAGACAATTCTGTTTTAGGATAATAGAGAACCAAAGGCAAAGAACATTTTTCTACCCCTTTGATCACTGCCTCAGGATGGAACGCAAATTTACATTCCCAAAAAGGGGGGGAAGTTTAAAGAAACAACTCATGAAACATTCCATTGCCCTTCTTCAGACCTTTATTTATCTCTGTTACAAGACCAATGGGGACAATTGGCTACCCTACTGGAAAAGGCCAAGAAAAATTATTGAGGAAGAGACAGCCACAGTGAACTCTAGAGCTATAGGCTGGGGACAGGGATGAGGGAAGTCCAGGAAGGGGTTTAGATGGTAGAAGTGGATCCTCAGAGTCACAAAGTAGAACTCTTCAATTATTGGGGAAACCTAGAAGATGGAGAAGTCACTTATGCCACTTTGTATAACCAATAAGCAAAATATTCAAATGCCGCAAAAACACATAAACAATCAAACAAAATTCATTCCCTATTCTAAATTTACATGTGGACCAGCCTCAAAGACCTCCTCTGAGCCTGCTGTCAGAGTAAATAAACTACCCTTCTAATGAATTGGTCTGCAGAGGAGTACTCAGCAAAATTACCTGGAGTGTTTATTAAATAATTTTCCAGAACTCATTCAAACCTACCAAACATGATTACCAGAGGTAAGGACTGGGAATCTGTCCTTTTAATCAGCATCTTGGGTGACTCAGAGGTGAAATGAGGTTTAGAGTCATTTGCTCTAGGGTGGTGATCTTTAAACATTTTTGATTACTCACCACTAGCAGTAAAAATTTTTCGAAAATATATGTCTTTAACATATACATATGCACTTATTTACAATTTTCTCTAGATATTGAAAGAGCTTATGAAATTTCACGCCAACATATGCCTCCTTGGTATAAAGCATATTTTGAATTAAAGGCCCTTCAAGATCAAAAAGCATTGGAACGGGCTTTCCCACTATCTGCATAAAACAGACTGGCCAATCAAAAGAACAATTGACTTCCCTTTCCCTTCCTGTTATCTCAGTTTATAGCAGGAAAAAACAAACAAGCAAATAAAAGACAAACAAAAAACAAAACAAAACAAACAAACAAACAAAACCTGTCCACCAGACCTGGCCAAAATCATTTTAAACATAATACCTGACTTTCAGGTTAGTTTACAGGTCAATCTGTTTCCCCACATCCATTCATCCTCCCAACAACCATTTATTGCCCCTAGGCATATTACCTGTACTCCTAATCTTCCTCTTCCCTTTAAAAGGAGGTATAAAAATATCTGGATCCCACTGGGGTACTGAGTAATCACTGTGATTCCCCCCATGTGCATAGTAAACAAACCTCTCTTTTATTAATCTGCCTTAATTGTGAGTTGATCTTTCAGCAAACTTTCTGGGGGAAAAGGGGATGTTTCACTTCACACCCACAGTTTGGCATAGCCTGTAGGCCTTAAAAGCCACCCTGCTTTCCTGAAAGCCACAGTAAGGAGAATCCGAGCTCTGACAAGCCGGCAACAGGGTAAATTACCTTAACTTATCAGTCGGAGGGACTCCCAGTTCTCCTGTCTCTCTGTGGGCCCCAGTTGAGCAGACGGTAAAAGATCACTGTCCTTTCCAACTTTAAGATTAATGAGAGAAAAGGTCTTTATGAGTGACTAGTCTTGTGAGTGACTTTGGTATTGGTATTTTTTTTGTATTTTGAGGTACGAATATTCATATTGTTTGATTCCCTCTCCTCTCAGAAATAGCCTTTGTTGTTATTGTTGTTATTTGCTTTTGTCATTGTCTTTCTGTGTTGTTTTGTCATAAAGAGGGCTACCATAGGGTAGGACACAGGCCTAGCACCTCTATAATCCTGATGTTTGAGGTGGCCCTGCAAACTAACCAGTTACATGGTTCTGACTAGACTGGCGTCTATTAAGACTAACTTTGCTGCAGGTACCCCAAAACAAAAACCATATGAGATTTCCCTCTCATCCCGTTTCATGTCCCTGAGCTTGTCTTGTGACTGAGTGGGAATTTTCTCCTCCGTCTCCACCATCCAGGGTGTGCGTTTTTTCGGGAACATGGCCAGGCCGCCAATCTGAAAAAGATTGGGGGTCCAAGACAGGTAAGATTCTAAGCAGCACACTCGTTGTACAGAATGTGTCAAGCTCTAAGGGAGTCTTTGTCTTAAAAGGTCCTGTCTTTGTCTGTCTTGTCCATTTCTGAGAGTGAATTTTGGGGAATCTTGGGAACTGCTTTCTCTGTGTCCTCTCTAGGCTAAACCTGAAACATTACCACCTGGGCTTTCTATGACGAGGCATTGGACTGAGTCACTTTTGCAACAAATATACTATTGAGATCAGTGGCCAAAAGATGGATCCTCTAAATTAAAAGACTTCTAAATTTAAAAAAATAATAAATTTTAGAGATCTTATTAGAAACAATTGCCTTATTTGATTCACAGAGGAATTAGACTAAAAGAAAGATACAAAATGTTGTGGCTAGCCTTTAAAATTCTAACAAAATTGAAGAGTGAATATCTGATCTAAAACAAAGCTAAAAATCCTTTGAGCACTGTACCTATGAGAATAATGGCACAGGAAAATTTACCTTGTAGCCTAATAGTTAAAGTTCTGTGCTTTCACCTCAGCAGCCTAGGTTTGATCCCCAGGCAGGGAATGAGCCTGTTCTGGTTTGACATTTGTGGAACTTTTGCCATTCATTGATTCTTTTCCATTGGTGCACAGTTTTGGCTTTCCTGTATTCTGTGGAGACATATGGGGCTTTTTAGATATTTATGTATAAATGGTCAGCTGAAAGCTGGGGCCCTAGAACATATGGCTAGACAAAAATATGTGGGTTATAACTTGTTTATGACTAGTGAGACTATGAGTTGTTTTTGTGGCTTTTCTGGATCTTATGAAAACTGTTCTCTACCTCTTTAAAGACATCTCTTACTTCCTTGGTTAAGTTATAACCTTGGTTAAGGCTCACTGGTTTCACTTAAAAGGGTACTTTAGGTAAAAAAGTTCAAAAGCCAAAATGTCAGCTGTTTGCCCCAACTAAAGTCTGCTCCATTCATCTTCACTCCTTTCTACTCCTTCCTTTTTGCCAATCATGGAGTTTTGGCCAATCAAAGGCAGCCAACTGTTCAAATTATATTTAAGTAAGATAAATGCTGAGCTGTAAACAATCCAGCTATTTCTATACCTCACTTCTATTTTCTGTATGCCACGTTCTCTTTTCTGTCCATGAATCTTCTTCAACGACACTGCAACATTAGAGTCTCTCTGAACCTGTTCTGATTCAGCTGCCCAATTTGTGAATCACTCTTTGCTCAATTAAACTCTGTTAAATTTAATTTGTCAAAAGTGGGTTCTGAAATAGAGCTCCTAGAGACGCCCAGGAGCACCAAGAGTCCAAGCCAGGTACCTACCAGACCTGTTTTGTCCATTGCTCTGTCACTGCGACTGGAGCTTGTGGGTAAGTTCTCTCTCAGATTCCAAAGTGCCACAGAGTTATGTTTTGAGCTCTGAGTTTGTTTGAGCAAATTTTTTATCCTAACTGGGTTCAGAAATCACAACAGAAACTAAACTAGGTCTGGGATCAGATTATATCAGATAATTAATTAGCTTAGATCCAGTTAGAAGCCTCAAGTGTCTGACTGAGTTAGACAGAAACTAACAGTAAATGGGACTACTACGGTGGGGCGGGGGGTGGTGAACTCCAGCTTTCAGGAATTCACAGGGATTTTTGTGTTCTATCTCTTTGTTCCTTTTTCTTGTGCTCTTGGGTAAGGAAAAAAATCATTGCCTAAGTTGATCATGGAGATCTAAGAGCCAAAGCCCAGATTCAAGGTAAAAATAGAATCCTTAATTTCTGAAGAACTGAACTCTAGTATGCCATGTGTGTAAAAGTATTAGAAACAGCAAATGCTTATAGAAGTGGCAAAATCTTACTAAGATAAATTGCTGCCTAGCTAGTAATTGCTTAAAACAATAATATAGGCAATTAAAAGACGGTAGTATGAATAAAAGAAAATAATAATATTTAAGAGCTGGTAAATAAATTCTTTATAAGAGCTATTAGAACTGCTTCTGTCTATATGTCTATGTGTCTATATATGTCATGTGCATGTAATATTTTACTATCAAATTATATAAAAATGAGCTCTAATTAACCAGCCTAAAAATAAATGCTTACATCAAATATTTTATCAAGCACATAGAAACTAACTTGAATGCCTTAGTTCACCTGACTTTAATAATACAGTAATTGACTTCTGTTCAACTTTCTTTTCAATGCTGTTACATCCTAATTTACATTCACCTTCAGAGGGAAACAATTAACATGGACCCAAGTACCTCAGAGATAATGTGAGTCTCCTTCAATATTCTCTCAAATTCTCAGAGCTGATTTAGACTCTATAACCTTTACCAAGGGATCCACCCTTGTTCAGTACTTGTTCAGTACGTTGATGATTTTTTGCTCTGTAAACAGGGTGCTGTCTTAGACTCATTCTTTTAAAGACTCTAGCTAAATGAGGCCATAAAGCCTCTAGGTCTAGACTCCAGTGGGTACAGACAACCGTTACTTACATAGGACATGAAATATCTCAGGGCATTCAAAAGCTGACCCCAAAATGTCTTGGGTCAATTTTGTCATATCCCTAACTAGAGCTTGCACAATGGCAAAAGGAAAAGTTGCCGCTATTTACACAGACTCTAAATATGGCTTTGAAGTCTGCCATGCAATTTGCACAATCTGGAGATCTTGTAGTTTGTTAACTTCTACTAACATTCCTATTGCCAGTGGGGCTATAATTGCTGCCCTATTACAGGCTATTCACCTTCCTTCTAAGATTGCTATTGTTCATTGCCTAGCCCACACCAAGTAAATGGATACTGTATCCCTAGGAAATTATAGAACAGACAGGGCTACTAAATATGCAGCCCAGACTGGTCCCCTTTCTTTCAACTTTTTGATTTGCACTTACTTCCCATCAGATGGGACATATGTGCAAATGGGGGATAATTAAGAAAAATATATATATGGATTTGGTACTGCCTGGGATCTATATTATCTCTGACCAAATTATTTCCCAGTGTACTATTTGTAAATCTCATTAAATCTCTGGAGGAAACTAACACTCTTTAGGAAGCCCCCAAAGGCCCAGACTATCCTTTTTGCCATTCCTAATTGATTTTATAGATTTGCCTCCAGCTTTAGGCTTTTCTCACTGTTTGGTTATTGCTTACATGATTAGTGGATAGACTGAATGCTCTCCAACCAGGCATGATGATGCTACAACAGTGGGAAAGAAATTAGTAACTGAGATTATTCTTCATTTTGGTATTCCTTTATGGATTGAATCAGATCAAGGGACTCATTTTACAACAGAAATAAACCACTTGCTTCCAAAGTCTCTGGAGTACTTATTAAAATTTCATACCCCATATCATCCCTAATCCTCACGGCAAATGGAGCATAAAAATCTAGAAATAAAAAATACTTTGGGAAAAGTCTGTCAAGAAACTGTACTTAAATGACCAGAACCATTACCTTTGGCCCATATAAAAATCTGGAATGCTCCAATTAGGAGACATGGATTAACCGCTTTTTGAAATAATGTTCTGTCATACCATGCCTACTGTCACCTGTAAACCTTCTATTCCTGGGCTGACTAAACACTATAGGGATTTAAGTGAACAATTTGATACCATGACTAGCTATGTACAGGTGCTAACTAATATGCTTGGAGTATATCATCAACAGGTGAAAGGAGCATGGCCTCCACCAACTGACAAGTCTTGCCACCTTTTTTTTGACCAAGAGATCTTGTATACATCAAAGTTTTTAGAAGACAGGTGCTGGCACCTTGCTAGGAAGGCCCTTGTAAAGTACTGTTTACAAAGAAAAATCCTCCTGCATTTATGTGAGCCATGCCAAACTACACTGAGACAATTGGAGGATGACCCCTACAGGTGAACTGAAAGTAAGAATTCCCAGGGTCAATTCCCAGGCCTCTGAAGCAGACGTCTTCATGAAGCAGTTTTCCCCAAGATCCCAGATCAAGAAACCCTATTTTTTTAATCTAAAAACTCCTTTTTTTCTTTTTACCCCCCTTCCCCCCCCGTGATCCTTTTTAAACATTTACTTTTAAGCTTCCTCCTTTGAGGACTGCACATTGGAAGCTGAATGAAGTTTGCCTCAACCTATCCCATTCTCCCTTTTATCTCCACTATGGCTCTTCTTTCATACTATTCCTTGCTCTTACTAACCCTTACTGTTTTTCCAGCAGGTCAGGCACAGACCCAGCATCCCTTTACACCCTTACACCCAGTCTTTGAAACCCTGGCCACACTAACTGATCAATCTAATTACTGGTCATGCCAACATCTAGATCATGCAAAGGAACCTGAACTCATTTTTCTGCTAATGTGAGTATGTGGTGTAACCAGTCTGGAAGATGGATGTATGATGACATGTGGCATCTACAACAAGAGAAAAAATACCATGCTGCTTTTTCTGTTGGTGAATCAACTGGACACAGAAAAACCTTTATGGAAGCTCAAGAACTGTCTTTTGCTCAAGTAAAGTCACCAGAAAGAATTCTTATCTTTTCTGAGTGACATACTAGAACAATATTATGATCAAATGCTACAGTTTGATCCCACAGATGGCATTCTTGCCCTCTTAGATGGTGCTGACACTAACCCTTGTGATTTCAACAATTGTCAAATCACCAGATATTATGGATGGCTCACAAGCTGGACCTGTGCAACTTGGAGTAGTTCACTTGCTCCCATTGTTAAGTTGCCAGACACTAAAGATTATATATGGATATACCCAAGGTCTGGACTAAGTTGGTTAAGTGACAAAATCAAGCCCTGTAACTGCCAGAACTGGACCAAAGTCTATTTATATAAAATATTTCACAACATGTTTTGTGAGGTTGACTGGACACATGGAAACTGGAGATATGGAGATGCCAATGAGGAAGAAAAGGCACAGCAAACTCTGGATGGAAGGTCACAGGTTCTAACCTGTCTCTATCTGTAAATAACACTGGTCTTTCTATCTTGTGTGGTAATAAAGTATACAAGTAGTTCCCACCTAGATGGTTAGAATGCTGTGGACCTGGTTATCTGACACCCTCTGTTACCAGATACTCCACTTTAAATGTCGGCCAAATTACAAACTTGGACTCTTTCGTTATTAATGTGATACCACACAAACATACAAGATGTGATGTTATAGAAACCCACTTGTACATCACAATTCAAAGTTCTTTTTGGTACTCAGGACTCTTTGCCCAGCATTTCAAACTCAGGAGATTGAAAAGGCAGTTTTGAATCTCTCTACAGTAATAGAACAATTGTTCAATATCACTAAGCAAGCATTTGGAGCACTTCAATTAGAAGGCAACGGCCTAGCCTCTGTTGTATTTGAAAACTGTCCCATCCTGGATGCCGACAGCCCAACAGGGAGGATGTTGTGTGATTATTGGTGGAAAAATGCTCTTTCTACATAAACTGCTCAGGGCAAATAGACACTGATCTACACCTGTTAAAAGATAAATATTCTCCATGAGATTAATGAAGACCAGTTCCAAGAAGGGAAGACTGGCTTAATGGGGTGTGGGGAAATGTGCTTAGATCTGCTTTTTTCTATTTATTTACTCTCATTCTAATCTATGTTCTTCTCTCCCTTTTCAGATCTCTTGTTACTTGACTACTAACCAGATCTCTCTCTCTCCACAGCCACCAACCAAGCTTTTAATGTGTGAAACTTCTAGGGAAGTTCCAGACAGGGGGAATGAAGGAGCTCAGGAAATTTCACCCTAAAATATGCCTCCCTGGTACAAAGAATATTTTGAATTAAAGGCCCTTCAATATCAAAAAACATCAGAAGGGGCTTTCCCTCTGTTTGCATAAACCAGACTGACCAATCAAAAGAACAATTGACTTCCCTTTCCCTCCCTGTTATCTCAGTATATTGCAGAAAAAACTATCAAGAATACAACCAGACCTGGCCCAAATCATTTGAAACATAATACCTATCTCTCAGGTTAATTTACAAGTCAATCTGTTTCCCCATCTATTCATCTTCCCTAACAACCATTTATTGCCCCTAAACAGAATTACCTATACTTCTCTTCTTCCCCTCTCCTCTAAAAGGCAGGTATAAAAAGATCTGCATCCCATTGGGATATTGAGTAATCACTGTGATTCTCCCTATGTGCATGGTAAAGAAACTTCTCTTTCTTATTAATCTGCCTTAATTGTGAGTTGATCTTTCAGTGAACTTTCAAAGGGGGAAGGAGAAGTTTCCTCTCACCCCCCAATATACATAAATATAATATTCCTATTCATCTTATAAGTTTCCCATTTAACTCCTTTGTGGCATGGTTCAATCTGCTTGGTTTATGTTCTTACTGTATACATTGGATTTTTCTTTCCAGAGCACACTCTAGTCTGCTAGAATGGAGTTTCATGAGAGCAAGGGCTATATCTATTTTATTCAATTTTATACTCAAAGCATCACAGTGCATGGCCTGTAGTAAGTGCTCAATAATATATTGGTTTGAAAATAATTTTGGGATTCCTTCTTAGAGAGAGCGAGCTTGTCCTGTGGGAACAGTGTTGGTTAATGCTAGCATTGTTTGTCTGAACTGCTTCATGTTTCCATGGAAACAAATCCAGCAGTTCATGTAGGCATCTCTACCTGTCAGTGACAGGTACCCAAAGAGAGTTTAAAATCCCATTTCCTGGTCTCCAGCTGGTTTTCTCCTGAAGTGGAAGAGCTCCGGCTGCAGGAGAAAGGACCCTCTATTGAAGGAGCAGCAGGAGCCATCACTAAGTGGCCTTCAATCTAGAGAACTAAGGAGGAAAGCAGTGGAACAGCTTCCTTGATCAAACAATACCTCCCCTCAGGTGGCATAATTCAGGGGGGAAGCCTGCTTGGACAGCGAGGGAGAGAATAAATCCATTTCAGTCTAAGGAGGGGGGGCTTATTGTTGAGTTTCAGTGATTGCTAACATCAATTCTTCCATCACTACTTAATAGCACCTTTGAAAATAGGGATTGCTGGCTTTGGAAAAACCTAGTTGGTTTCTTTATCTCTTGTTAATGGAAAAGATCGACACTAAAATGGAGATCGAAAGACATGGAGCACTTTCATGGTTATATAACTGCTTCCAGGCATGGGAGGTAGACACTGCATACCTTTTAAGTAAACTGTAAAATTGTGGAATGTTGTAGCTAGAGAGATCTTCAAGATTGTGACCCTTGATCTACATCACTGGGGTAGGTGCTATGAAATGACCCAAACTAACTTGCTCATGTACAACCATTAGGTTCTTTTTGGTAAATGTCAGTAGTCCCTATGGATTAGAAGTTGGTGATTAGATTATAGACTAGATTATAGACTAGATTATAATGGAAGCAAATTTCAGACCAAATCCTGCCACACATACTGACATTTAGTAGCAAGCAGTCCCCAGAATGATCAGATCTGATCTTTGAGATCCTCTGACTATACCTGGTATGAAAGGTTCCTGAGAGGAAAATGTAGCAATGTTCTAGAAGCTAGATTCAGGTAATGCTATTTTTTAAAATGTATTTTATTTTGATTTGCAAATGTCGCAGTTATTTTTTGAGAAAAATTAGATATATTTATCATGTACATGATATTTTGAAATATGCATAATTTGTGGAATGATGAAATCAAGCTAACTGACATACGCATTACCTCACACACTTTTTTTGTGATAAGAACACTTAAAATCTATTCTCATAGCAATTTTCAAGAATACAATATGTTGTTATTAACTGTTGTCACTATGTGTACAGTAGATCTCTAGGGCTTATTCTTATCTAACTGAAATTTTATATTCTTTGACCAACATCTCCCCATCACTTTCCCCACCCTCCATAACCACTATTCTACTCTCCGCTTCTTTTTCAGATTCCACGTATAAATGAGATCATGTAGTATTTGTCTCTCTGTGCCTGGCTTATTTCACTTAACATAATATCCTCCAGGTTTATCCATTTGTCAAAATTGACAAAATTTCCTTTTTTTTAAAAGGCTGAATAGTAGTCCATGGTGTATTTATACCACATTTTCTTTATTCGTTTTTTCATTGATGGGCACTTAAGTTGATCCCATATCTTTGTTATTGTGAATAGTTCTGCAATGAACATAGGAATACAGATATCTCCTTGATATATTGATTTTATATTCTTTGAATATATACTCAGTAGTGAGACTGCTGGATCATGTAGTAGTACTATTTTTAATTTTTTGAGGAACCTCCATACTGTTTTCCATAATGGCTGTACTAAATTGCATTTCCATTTTTTTTTCTCCACATCCTTACCAATACTTGTTATCTTTTTTGATAGTAGCCATTCTAACAGGTGTGAGGTGATGTCTCATTGTGGTTTTAATTTGCATTTTCCTGGTGATTAGTGATGTTGAGCACCTTTTCATATACTTGTTGGCCATTTGTATGCTTTTTTTTTTTTGTTTAGTTTTAGAAATGTTTACTCAGGTCCCTTGCCCATTTTTAGCCAGGTTATTTGTTTTCTTGCTATTGAGTTGTTTGAGTTCATTATATATTTTGGATATTAACCCCTTATGATGTATGGTTTCCAGATATTTTCTCCCATTCCATAGGTTGTCTCTTTATGCTATTGATTGTTTCCTTGGTTGTGCAGAAGCTTTTCATTTTGATGTAGTCTGATTTGCCTATTTTCACTTTGGTTGCCTGTGCTTTTGGGGCGATATCTAAAAATTCATTGCTCAGACCAATGTCATGAACATTTGCCCCTCTATTTTCTTCCAGAAGATTGATAATTTTAGATCTTTTGTTTGAGTTTTAATCTATTTTGAGTTGATTTCTATGTATGGTATGAGATAAGGGTCTAATTTCATTTTTCTGCATGTGGATATCCAGTTGTACCCATATCATTTATTGACGAGACCATATTTTCCCCATTGTGTGTTCTTGTCACCTTTGCCAAAAGTCAATTGACTATAAATGTATGAATTTAGCTAACTTTATGTTTGGATACAGACAGCAAAAATCCCCTGAATCAGTAGCCATTATGTCTGGAATCAAGCCTGGCTACATTCCAAAGCACACAGACTACTGCTCTTACTAGATTTTTTTTTTCCCTACTTGTTTGTCCAAGAATATGAAGAGCCTTTATAATACATTTAGCCAAGGCACACATCTTGAAGACCGTTTATTTCACTAGTGAAAAACCATTGCTAATGTAGGGTCTCAGAAAAAAATGATACTTTAAAATGAAGGCCTCAGAAGCAGCTCTCTGACCTCCTGCCCTCCTGTCTCTGGCCTTTCATTCTTCTCCAGGCTAGCCATAGAAACTAGAATCCATCTTCCCCCGGGCAGATCATGGAATCCAGAACCCCTTTCCCTCAAAGCCAGCCATAAAACCTAAAAATATTACTCTAACTACTTCCCCTCCCTCTCCACCTTTCTGTGTAAAACTGGCCATAAAGAAATGATCTAACCTACTTTGTTTGATTGTAGGTCATCAGACCCTTCTTCCAGAGAGGGTCCTCCCTCACACCCTGAAAGAAGGAATGCATGCTCAGAGAGGCTAAGAAAAATCTTGTTAGGCCTTTTTGGGTGTCCCCACTCAATCTGTTAGCATTAGGTCATACCCTTTTTATCCAATCATATTTCTACACAGCCAACTATATTTTGTTGAACTTAAGCACAAAAGTGGACAATTTGCCACATATCTTTGGGTCTTCATTCTGAAGTCTAAGTGTATACACATTAAATAAATTTGTGTATACCCTCTGATAGCTCAGCTGAGGACTATAAATAAATTTGTATGCTTCTTCTCCTATTAATCTGCCTTTTGTCAGTGATTTTCAGTGAACCTTCAGAGGGTGGAGCAGAAATTTTCCCTGGGCCTTTACATTAACATTCATCATGTTCTTGATCACAGGTTATGGGAGAGTGAGGGGAGGAAAGCTGGCAAGCCAAGGCTATCCTGTTATACAGATAAAATCTCTCAGGTAATCTTGGAGCTGCCTTCAGACAGAATAGATGGGGACTGGTGGTAATAGTTTCTTTGGCAGACCCTTAAAAGTGTCAAATTTTGGTCTCCTTTTCCTGTGAGTTAATCTTTCTTAGATCCAGGTAAGTCAGATAAGAAGGGCCTCAGAGAAAGCCTGTTTGCATCTGCTGTTTTTTTAACTAATGTAGATTTTCTTTGCAGATCCTTTGAAAAAGACAGCTTTTCAAAGCTGTTCCTGTGATCTATAGCCCCTCTGACTGGTCATTTCAAAATATGCCAAAGAAGTATATTTTTGGGTGAGATATTCTGATTTCCTTCAGTGAGATATACCAGGAAGAGTCCCTATTAAAAAATTTCCCACCACAGACAACCCATGGATGCCTGAAGTCCCACCAAATGTGGCTCATTCTTCTTCATTCAGCACAGTTCACTTTTAAAAAAGAAGCAGTGAATGAACCTGAGGCAAGGCAGAGAAACAGCCCCATAAAAGCGACCATCTCAGGGGAGGTGGAAGGAGAAATATTTGAAGGGGTTAAGGGAAGATGGTTTTCAAATGTTTTTGAAGCATTACTTCACTGAAAATTTACCTTTAGCTTTGAGAAATCTAGAACATCCCATTTTGGCACACCTGCATGCATATGCGGTATGCCTCTTTCCTCTTCTACATGCAACTCCCTTGTATTTACCTTTGTACCTGCAGGCCCCCAAGCAATGCTCAGCACCTAGCAGTGGAGAGTCAGTGGCTTCTTCAAAATTATTTTTAAGTTTCCCTCGTCTGTTGTTCAGGAGATTCAGGGGTCTGGGTCACGATACTTCTTGGGTAGAAGGAGCCCATGGCTTGGCTTTTCTGAGATTGGTGGCTGTGAGTGCTCCTTTGCAGGGCCACTGGGCTGTTCAACTGTAGAGGCCGTTCCCTCTACTGTGCTCAAGGGATACTGTGCACATACAGCACACATGGAAAGTACCCCCTGGAGTTGTTCAAGGCCAAGTTGCAGCCCTTCTCTCCTGTTTCAAAGCCTGCTTGAACCTTCCTCTCCTCTTTGGCCAGTGGGTATGTTTCTTGCAGCATCAGGAGTGTGTGGAGGGTAGGCCTGTACTGTCCTAGTTGTCTTGATCCCTGAGGAGGGTGTTCTCTCTGAATTACAGGGGAACTGTGAAAAGCTGTTCCAGGGATTAGACTGGGCAGGATGCAAAGAAACAAAACCTTCTGCTCAAGCAGTCTCTCTGGAGCATCTTGTTTTCCTCCACCTAGAAAACTCTTGCTTATCCTTCATGTTCCGGCTCAGATGGTATCTTCTCTGTGACATTTCCACAACTTCCCCAGGCAAAGTTAGAAGGTTAGCAGGGTTGGTCTCCTTTCTCTGGGCCTCCTTAGCGCACTGCTTATTCTCTGTAATAGGTATCATTGCCCTTGCTGGGCACATCCTCTGTGTCAGGTGTCTTCCTGGCTACTTTAAATGTATACTCTCATTTGATTGAGTCTAGAATGCTCTGAGGTGTTGTTATTTTTCAGGTGAGGGGACAGGTTCAGGAAGGTCAGTCTGTCTGAGATCACCCGGCTAGTAAGCAATGGAGCTAGGAATCAAACCCAGGCTAACGTGACTCCAGATGACACAGACTGCTTTTTCTACTGTGCTACGTGGATCCTCTGTGGCTTCAGCATCACTCTGCATTGTAATCTGGTGTTTGCAGTCAATACAAGATCAGATCTCTGAAGTTAGAGAACATGTGCATTATCTTTGAATCTTCAGAACTTAGCATGCTGCCTGACCCACACAGGAAACACTCAGGAAATGCCCAAACTGTCACTAATTAGGAATTCAACTGTATTAATAAGCAAATACCCAAGGGAAAAATGCAGTCTCAGAGGGCTTGCTAGTCTTCATTTCATGTGGAATGACTTCCTTGTTGCTAAATCTAACTGTCAATGCTCAGCCATCATCTTATTTGACCCATTCGCATTTGGAACAGTTGATGGCTCCCTCATCTTCATACTTTTTCTATTTGACACCTTGCTCTCTTGGTTTTTCGCTGCCCTCACTATCACTGCTTGGTTGGCTTGCTGCCCCTTTTCTCCCCTGTCCTATTGCTGGAGTGCTCTGGACGCCATCCTCAGTCCTTGATTCTCCTCTTGTTTGTGTGCTCACTTGCTTGGGAATCTCAGTGCACCTCATGCCTTTAAACACCATCTGCCATGGAATTTATATTTCTAGCCCTGATCTGTCTCCTGAATCCTGACATATATATCCAACTGCCTAGAACAAATCTCCCTGCAGATGTTTAATAGATGTCTCAGAAACAATATGTCCAAAGCTGAACTTCTGATTCCACCTCCTGCTCCCCACTCCTATCCCCATGGACAAAGAGAAACTGGTCTTCTGCAGACTTCCCCATTCCTGCAGTCTGCCTCAACTCTGCTCTCTGTTCTGCAGTTCTCAACCAATTCATTAGGGAACTCTGATGGCTCTGCCCTTGGAATATATCCAGTATCTGATCACTTCCTGTCACTTTGCTGCTGCTAAGCTGCCATTACCTCTCACCTGGATTAGGTGATAGCTTTGTAACTCTTCTCTGTGCTTCTCCTCTTAGCTCACCACTCCCATTGAACACAATAGCAAGAGTGATCTTTCTAAACATAAGTTAGAACAAGTTATTTCTCTCTTCAAAATCTAGTTACACTAAAATTAAAAGCCAAAGGCTGACAATGGCCCACTGCCACCATTCCACCCCACCACCCCACTCCCCTTACCTTCTGGACCTTATCTCCTCCTGTTCATTCCATCTCTCACCCTGCCACACTGACCTCTTGCTACTGCCCCAGGGTCAGGCCTGGCCTGGCCATGGGTCTTTGCCCTGGCTATGTTCCTTGCATCTCTTTATAACCAGGATTTATGCTTGGCCCAGTCCCTCACCTTCTTTATATCTTTACTAGAATGTCACTTTCTCAATAAGGCTTACCTGGATCACCCTATTTAATATTGCCAACTGCCTCCCCACACCTACCCCAAGACAGTTTCCTGAGATAAAGTATCTTTAAATGTTTTATTAACTGATGTATCTCAGGGACCTGACATGCAGTAGGTACTCAATAAGTGTTTGTTGACTGAATGGATGCCAATTGACTAAAAAAAGTCTGTAAAAGTGAAAGCTCTGATTTGGGTTGAGTAGGGCCAGTAAGAAAAAAGAGTAAAAAAGTCCTTCTAGAGCCTTGGCCACCTTGGGACTATAGTTGGGGCATGGGGTGGTATTATGGACTGAATTGTGTTCCTCCAAAATTTGTGTCTTGAAGCCTTAAACCCCATGTGACTACATTTGGAGATAGAGCCTTTAAAGAGGTAATTAAGGTTAAATGAGGTCATAGATGTGGAATGCTAATGATCCGAAAGGACTGATATTCTTATAAGAAGACCAACACCAGTGATGTCGTGTGCACAAGGAAAAGGCCATGTGAGGACACAGTGAGAAGGTGGTCATCTGTAAGCCAAGGAGAGAGGCCTCAGGAGAAACCAAACCTGCCAACACCTTGATCTTAGACTTCTAGCCCTCAGAATTGTGAGAAATAAATTTCTGTTGTATAAGCCACCCAGTCTGTAATATTTTATCATGGCAGCCCTAGCAGACTAATACAGGTGAGATTTAGCATGGGAGTCCTTGCTCCTACCTTGGGCAGTACTATCGGGGAAAGAGAGAAGTGATATGGGGCAGAAAGGTGGGATTGGAAGTTTAGTCATGGGCTAATTTGGATTTTTGCCTAGGTCTGTGCTCTTTCCACTTGGCAGAGGTGAAATACATTAACACTTGCCAGCTTGCCTCAAAAAGCCTTCCTCCCATTTCATGGCTTGTATTTCAAGTGAGGTGATTATACTGGGGATGGGGAAGAGTGCTGAGTGGTTTGTTCATTTATGCATTCATTCACTCATCCATTAAATATGTAGTAGGTACCTACTATGTGTCAGGCTCTGAAATAGATGTGATCCCCACCATAAATAAGCTCATGTTCCAGTAGTCGAAAAATACATGAACAAATAATTGCATCACAGTGTCAGAAAATTAATGATAGAGAAGTGTTGCAGTTGCAGTGGGGTAGCAGAGAAGGTTCTGTACAAGAGTAGCTCTTGAGTACTCTTTAGTGAATACTGAAGAATTGACAAATGCCAAATTTAGCACAGGTGCGAATCGAGCCAAAGAGTGTTATTTTTGTTCATGGATAAGGTTTCTATAAAACAATGCACAGAGCCTCACTCCAAAGGAAGCAGCATTCCTAAACATACACATCTTCATGTTGAAGTCTTCAGAGTTCTGAAACCTCATCTACTGAACTAAAGGATGACATTATTTGAAATAAATGCTATTGATGAAATTTGGGTTTCAAGTGTTCTATTGCACCTCAAATCTGTTGATCGTCCGTTGTGCCTGAATTTCTATAGGCAAAACATTTAACCTTTGAGTTAATTAGTTCTTAAATGGCACCCTGAGGAGGGTAGTGTCACATCAGCACACTACAAATTGCCTCTGTCTCTCCAGTGGCATTTTGTGATTTGTGAGACCACCAAAGTACAGCTGAATGGGAACCATTGCCACCATAGGATGGGTAAGGGTATTTTGTCACAGATTTAGAACTGGCTTAGAGTCTGGAAATAAAGTAAGCAGGTACAAATGCACGTTTGTTTGGAAGGAAAAGGGTAAGTACAGTGGGGTTCCTCAAGGATTGGTCTGGGCCATTCGTATTTAATCCAGAGAAGGGCTTGCACAGTGAAATCTCCCAAGTTTGTAGCTAATGCTGAACTATTTTGCATAGGGAAAAGCTAAGCTGATGAGTACCAACTGCAGGGAAAATTTAGGAGGTTGTGCTAATAGGTAGAAAAGGGGTAGATGTGGACTGTTTCAGTGTGCACATGTGTAACGTAATACATTTAGAATAGAAAGATTCAAAATATTTTAAAAGGATAATTCCAAAATATAACACAGGGAAAAAACCCCAGATTGACAGCAAATTTGCAGTCATAGAGGTCCATAAATATGTGCATTATCAAGAGAGAAAACAATGACAATCCTTTACTAGTATGACATGAGATTTTCTAAAGCTCAGGCTCTTGGACATGAATTCATTTAATTTATGTGTTTGTGGAACACCTAGTATGTGGGACATGTTGGGCACTGTACTAGATACTGGACAAGCCTTCAAGCCTTCAAGCCTTCAAGGCACATGGCCTGACTAAGTAGGCAGTGAGAATGATGGGAGGAGACAGGTGAGAGTCTTTGAAGCTATCAGGAACCTGGTGGGCAGCCTAGAGTGAGAAGTGGCCATGACTCAGACACCAGTGGGAGCAGCTTCCAACAAGGAAACTCCTAGTAAGGGTGTCCTGGGAAAGGTTACCTTTTCTCTTCCATTTATTCTGAACAATTATTGCCACTTATACGTGCATACTATGTGCTCTTAGTGTCTGCGCTAAATGCTTTACATACTTTATTTTGACAATGTTGAACTTTGTCTGAGCCCTGTGTTCCCAGAAAGCAGCACTAGTTGAGAATTTCCCTGTTGCCCTCACTCTTTTATGTTGTGCAAAATGGTATGAGTAACTACAAAGGAACACCCTGCCCTTGCATATGCTAAGGTAGGACCTGTCTCCATCCCTTCTCATGACTCCCATAAGACTTGAGAATGGCTCCTTTATTTACCTGATTCTATAAAAGCCCAGATCCACTTCCTTTTCTTGGACAAAATGAACATTCTCCTCATTGCAACAGCCTAAATAAAATCATCTCCTTAATTGTCTGGTGCATTTTGTCTTTCACAATTTCAAGTAAATTAATTATAATCAAACATTTATTTGATCCCCTACACTCTGTACTTTTGCTTATCAGGCACCGTGCTGGGCTCCAGATGTATAGCACTAAGCAAGGCAGACATAGTCCCTTCCTGACCCCCCCAGCTAGAAGTCTAGCAGAAACATCAGATGATTAAACAAGGAATTATAAGAAAATGGATTGGTTATTGAGATCAATAGATCAAGTAAGTGAGTTACTGATTGTACAACACAAAAGGATTTAACCTAGCATTGAAAAATGAAGTGTTTGCATTGTTATTAAATGCTTCTTTAACCTACATCTTAAAATATGGAAATTGCTTTTTGTTAAGGAGCAATATGACTAATCACACAGAGGCCTGATATAGCTGTAGGGAGGCCTGGCCCTGCCTCTGTCCTAGTAGCTCAGAGAATTCCCATATGTCCGGGCAATGGCCATGTGAATTCCGAGGTCGAAGGTGGAAAAGAGAAGAAGGTGTTTCTTTATGAGATATATAGATTTGAGTGTATCTGGATTTTTGATGTTTGGTATAGGGCACTAGGAACTTGCTAACAGTCCATTTAGAAGACAAAAAGATAAGCCAAGGCCTCTGAACAAGAAAGCATTAGAAATATTTAATTTGACCCTATTTGTTTGGTGGATTACCATGGCAATGGGCTATTGGGAAGAGACAATTAGATCTACTTACAAATTGTATGTGAAAACTTCACTCAGAATTGGAATTGGTCTAGAACTTCGCCTGACTCCCATGGTGTGGGGAACTCAGTGTTGCCATAACATTGCCTAAGATTTTGGTGCCCAAATGTTGTCTATTTTAAAAAGGATTTTTAAATTTATTTATTACTTAAAAAAAGTTTTTTAGAGACAGGATCTCGCTCTGTTGCCCAGGCTGGAGTGCAGTGGCATGATCACAGCTCACTTGCAGCCTTGAACTCCTGAGCTCAAGAGATCCTCCTGCCTCAGGCTCCCAAGTAGCTGGGACTGCATGAAGCGCCACATACATCTAATTTTTTAAAAAAGTTTTTGTAGAGACAGGGGGTCTTGCTATGTTGCCCAGGCTTGTCTCAAACCCCTAGGCTCAATTGATTCTCCTGCCTTAGCCTCCCAAAGTGCTGTAATTAAAGGTGTGAGCCATCACACCTAGATCCAAATGTTCTCTAAATTTTAAAAAGTTACCTTAGGACCTTGAAATGGGCCATGGTAAGTGGAGATACAGGTCTTGGTTGCTATGAAAATTTTAAAATCATGAATATATTTAAATAATAAAAATTTAAAAGCAATAATAAATATTTATTATTATGACTATAAATAAAAAGTGATTAATATAAAAGCAATCAATTGTAAAAATTCACAGAAAATAAGAATGAAGTAGTATTTATTAATATCCCCTCCCCAGCAAGATAGTTATTATCACCTTCACTTTACCCATGAATCCACTAAGACTTAAGGTCAAACACCCAGATCTGTTTGGCTGCAAAACCCACACTCAGAACCACTCTGCTGTACTGTTTCCAGTTATTAACTTTGTCATGTGAGTTTTGTGGCCATTACCTTTAAACTGACTACTATAGAAGAGAAATTGTCCCAAAACTGGCGTGGGAAGGAATCTTTTTACATGATATAATTTGCAACCTTCTTCTGGGAGGAAATTAACATTACTGATAAAATGCTTTAGTAATTTTCTGGTAAACATTAGTGGAACAAAGTCTTTTTCTGGGAAACCAGTCACCTATCCACCCTGCTGACTGACATTCAACAATCTAGTGACAATTAGCAAGCATTCTTTTCATTTTGTATTTTCCTATCAAATGTTCAAAGAATACATTTTTGATTGGTGTACTAGAGGCTTTTGCTCTTACAGCAAGATTGTAATAAACCTTAATAGCGCTCAGAACTAAATTGTCTGATGGGTTTTCATGAGCACTCTAGACTGGTATCTCTGCTATGGAATCTAACTTTATTGTAAATCCAGTGGATGTGGATCTCCTCACCTGCCTACTTATTACCAACCTCCTCCCTGCTTCTCCATCGTTTCTTCCACCTCTCAATGATTTCTCTTCCTAACTGATCTGGACTGGAGACATTGAGATGGCCTAGTCTCCATCCAATTGGTGCATCTTTTCCCTTAAATGACTGCATCTCGAATGCCACATGCAGTTTCTTGGGAAAAATGTCATGGGAAGGATGCCTCATGAGGATAAGCTTAACTGCCCAAGATTTAGCCGGCAAAGAAGAGGGAGGGATGCGTTGGGAGATAAACGCCTGGCTGATCCAAAATGTTGTCAACAGTCTGATCTGATATCAATAGACTGTTTCACTAAATCCTGGAGCACAAGAGAGAGACTTTGTGCTTAAGTAAAGAATGCTTAAGCCAAATAAGAGAAAATAATACAAAAAGAGGAAATACTACTTTCTGTGGTGGATGGTAAGTCAAGAAAAATATTATGAGTTTGAAATGTTTTTATATATTCATGAATAAAAGAGCCATGACTAAGGGACCCTAAAGTGCTTGGGGAAATGTTGTTCCTATTAAAATTGTAATCAGGGGCAAATCACATCTTAAATGAATTGTTGAAGATGCTATTAGGTTGACTGGATCATTGATTCAATCCTGAAAAGTTATTATTTCTTTTTGTTTTGGCTTGAGGGTTTTGCTTTTAACATTTTGATAATAATTACACAGAAAGAAGCATATTAATTATTTAGCATCTTGCTACATTTCCTTATGATAAAAAGAAATGGGGTAGGTTGGTCATGAAGAGAGCTCAAAAAGCACTATACACCATTACCCAACGTCTTCATCATCAAGAAAGTTGAATAGTGTAGTGGCTGTGAGTTTGGACCTGAAAGTCTGTGTCCCACCCAGCGCTGCCATGTACTAGGCATGAGTTTTTCAGCAAGTCAGTCACCCTCAGTTTCTTTTTATGTACAATGGGAGATATAACAATACCTTATCCATAGGGCTTTTGAAGGTTACGTGGTCCTGTTTTGTTTTTCTTTGCATCACTTCCTCTTTGTTTTGGTAATCATTTTCCTTTGGGGAATAACCTCTCCTTAACTTTGGTCTAAATAGTTCCAGTAAAGCTGACTTCATGTCCCAGCTCAAAGAGTCAGCAAATGATCCAGGACTGGATCCAGGACTGATCTGGACTGGAGACATTGAGATGGCCTAGTCTCCATCCAATTGGTGCATCTTTTCCCTTAAATGACTGCATCTCGAATGCCACATGCAGTTTCTTGGGAAAAATGTCATGGGAAGGATGCTTCATGAGGATAAGCTTAACTGCCCAAGATTTAGCCGGCAAAGAGGAGGGAGGGATGCTAACTCTCTCTGTTAACTGGAGAACCCTTGCCACAGTGATTGGGTCAATGGTGGGCATGTGACCTGAACAAGGCTAATTGGAATCAATTTTGGGACTTTTGTGAGGTTGTTGAGGAAACCCCTCTAGGGTTCTTTCTTAGTCTGCTCAGGCTGCTGTAATAAAACACCATAGACTGGGTGGCTTAAACAACAGAAATTTCTTTCTCACAGTTTGGGAGGCTAAAAAGTCTAAGATCAAGGTGCTAGTATGGTTGACTTCTGGTGAGGGCTCTCTTCCTCTGGTTAGTAGATGGCTGCCTTCTCACTGTATCCTCACATGGCAGAGAAAGAGAGCTCTCTGGTGTCTCCTCTTATAAAAACATCTGTGTCATTGGATTAGGGCCCCACCCTTATGACTTCACTTAATCTTCATTACCTGCTAAAGGCCCTATCTCTAAACACAGTCACCTTGAGGGCCTGGGCTTCAACATATGAATTTGGTGTGGGGCTGGGGGTGGTGGTGGAGGGGTGGTGGACACAATTCAGTCTTACTGTGTTGATAGGATGTGAGCATGGAGCTAAAGGAGTTAATGTCATAATAACATAGGGAATAAAGCAATTTAGAGGATAGTAGAGCTGAGAGAAAAAGTGTCCCAATGACATTGCCAAAGCTGTAGATCCAGCCATATCTTTAGCCAACTGTACCCTAAGACTTCCAGGTACATGAGCCTATTCTTTTTTCTTTTACCTAAAAATTTTTGAGCTGTATTTTTGCCACATGTTACTAAAAAATTTTTGACTAATGGTGGGTTACTGAGAAGATAAAATGAGATTATACATATAAAATGCTTAACATAGCACTTGGAGGAGAGTATATGCCATTATTGTTATTACCAGCAGTTGCATCATTGCCAGAATCAAATGGTTTTGGATTTTCTTAGACATATAATGGAAACATGCAACAACTTATCATCTGAAAACCATTGTGAGGGTAATTTGGAGAATTTTGAGTTTGTGCAAACTCAATTTTGAAGGGCACAGGGTGTTGGACAGATTTCTCTCAGCAAAAAAGAAACAACCATAGCAGCACATAATTCATAACTTTTATACTATGTGATTTGTCTTTCCAACAAGTTGAAGGAAAGGCCAGTGGAGATGTTTTCAAATAGAGAGCAGAAGTTACAGAAATTGATTGCTTTTCGTCTTCAAATCAATTCAACAAAATACAATGAGTAGAAGGGAAAAGAAGAAAAATAGGAAAATATATAATGCTGTACCAAACCATTTGGCTTTGAACAATCATAGAACAAAAATAGTGGTCTGACATTTTGGTTTTTATACCTGGTGAGATATTATACTGATGAAAAAAACCCTGACATAAGTTCTCTCAAATTTATGATTACTTTAATTAACATTAGTGGATTTGCTGTTTTAATAGCAGCAAAAAAAAAAAAAAAATTCTTACTGTTTTGCTTAAGGAAACATTTTTCATCCAAATCTTGTTTAAAGAAGCTATTTATAGCCCTTTAAAATTTAAACTAGTTCTCTCTCTCTCCTCTTCCTCTCTTTTTTGCTCTTGTTTCAAGTGAAGTGAAAAATTTTTAGAAAAGATTATAGTATTTTCATCTAGAGTTTAGATAACTCTAAAATGCTTAGAGGTATTAACATGATTGCCAAGTGAGGAAAACCTAACAAAATATGTGTGTATGTTAAGGTGCAATAAGACATTTCTGAATCAATGTAAATGTGCTATGGTGTGTAGGAATGGAGAACCTGGAATTTAATTTTTAGAGGTAACTCAGCCCCAATACTTTCTGTCAAAATGTAGGAGGCCAAGGGTTTTAGAAAATAAATACAGAGCTTCAAACTTCTGCCATTTTGAAGGATGAGAAAATATGAAACATACAAATAAAATGTCGCAAAGTACAGGGGCATCTTGTTTTGTATCTTTAGCTTTTATTATTGACATAAATTAGATATTCCTGTTTTGTACTAAGCACCATATTTGCTGTGATAAGACTTTTCAGCAGTGTGATGTGGGTTTATTCTTTGGTACTGCCATCAGTGAGGGAAGATTCTTTTTTAAAAAGATACATTTTGGATCACTTTGAGTTTAAACATTCTTTGGAGAATTGGGAGCCTTCCTAGTGAGGTGCTCAGCTCCAGAGAATAGAAATAGAATGAAATATTTTTGTAACCTTATCAAAACTTTCAAAAGAATAACTATTTGATTTTACTTTCTGTTTAAGCCACACTTATCTACCTATATAGTATCTGATATTAAAAATAAAATCAAAGGGAAAAAAAGGCTGTCAACAATAGTGACAAGGGCAGTTCGTTCATTTGCTTTATTCATGAGACAAGGATTTCCAGAGCACCTTGATGTGTCCTAAGCATATGAGATAAAGGGCATAGAGTGATGTGGAAAGACAGGGACCATCCTTACCCTAATGGAGTAAAAATGTGGGGGAATTAGTGGGGGAAGCAGGCCAAATGTGCAAAGGTCTACAGGAGGCAGGAAAGGGACCTACATTTGTGAAATGGTGTGAATTGGTGAGACCTGTGACAAACCAAAAAAAGGATGTACTGATTAAAGTTCTTCAAGTTTAATTAAAAAAGAGAAATACTGTGTGGGCCTTGGAATTTATTTGTAGGCACATTAGTTCTATACACCGTTTGAAACCTCTACATTTTAAAGAATAATTACAAAAATAATTTTATAGGTGGAAATGAGATAAAGACTATAAGGAATATTCCAAGCTGTCATGAGAATGTGTAATAATGGCCCCCTGACTATAATTCCTGAAGAAGTTACATTTTATCAGAGACCTGAAAGATTGGTAGAGTTAGTTAGATAGGGGGCATGAGGCAGAGAAAATTTAAGGTGAACTCAACAGTAGAGTGCACAGGATATTTGAAGCTTCAACATGATTACAGGCCAGGGAGTGGGTGAGTGGAGGAAATAGCAAAGAGACGAGCTGAAGTTCTAGGGGCCAGATAATGCAAAACTGAATAGGCCTAAAAAATAGAAAGAAATGATCTGGACAACTAAAAAAGTATATATATATATATATATATATAGAAAAAATTAGCCGGGCATGGTGGCTCATGCCTGTAGTCCGAGGTACTCGGGAGGCTGAGGCAGAGGATTGCTCGAGCCCAGGAGTTTGAGGTTGCTGTGAGCTAGGCTGATGCCACGGCACTCACTCTAGCCCGGGCAACAAAGCGAGACTCTGTCTCAAAAAAAACAAAACAAAACAAAAAACTGAATAGGCTGTGTTGAGAATTTTGAACTTATTCTAAAACTAAGGGGAACTTATTAAAGGACTTTAAACAAGAGAGGGATTTGATCTTGTAAATATATTGACAAGACTATTCCAGATGGAGTATAGAGAATTGAATGGAGAGAGAGGTCAAGAAAGGATGTGATGAGAACAGGATGCTGTTGAAGCAGTTCAGGTGAGATCAGTTGGGTGTGGACCAGGTGGTCGGTAGTTGAAATGGAGAGACATTTTATCATTTGGGATTAGGAGTAGCTATAACAGAAAACTTCAAATTACAGTGTCTAGGGCAGATAGATATTTATTCCTCATTCACATAATTCAGCCTAGAATTAAATTGGGGGACCCACAATTCTTAAGGACCAGATTCCTTCCATCTTGTTTCTCAACATGTGACTTTCACCTCCTGGTCAAAGTGGCTGCTCTAGTCCCAGCCATGTTGTTTTCATTCCATCCAACACGAACGAGGAAGGGAGGAAAAGGGTATGTCCCCTCTCTCTGAGGGCATTGCTAGAAATTATACATGATACTTTTAGTTACAGCTCATTGGACAGAACTTAGTCACATGGCCCCAGATGATTGCAAGGAAAGAGGAAATAAAGTGGTTACTCTAGGTTACATGGGTCTAGGTGAAAATCAGGAGTTCCACTATTAAGAATGAAAGGAACAAAAAATATTGAGGAACAGACAGCATCTTCTGCAATACTAGAAGACAAAATTGAGATATGTTTTGGAGGTAAAATTAGCAGGGTTTGATGATTGATTTAATGAGTGGGTGGGTGAGGACAAGAAAAGGAGCAAACATGATTCCCACTTTTCTGACATAATCAGTGGGATAGGTGGTAGTACCCTTTCGGAAATGAAAAATGAAAGGAGGGGCAGGTGTGAGACAAAGAACATGAATTTATTAGCCACTGGGAACCTTCAAAATGATAGGGGAAACAATTTATCAATTGTTTTAATTGTGCCCTCCCAGAGATATCCTGTGCCCATACAGGTGTGTGGGTATGAGTGCATGCATGATATGTACATATATAAATACACACTCCTCTTATTTTAATTTTACAGAAATGGTAGTGTTCAATATTATCATTATATACCTTAAATCCTTCCCTTTATATAGATATTGGAGATCTTTCCATATAATTTCATGAAGAGATGTCTTACCATTTTTAACTATCAAAGAGTATTCCATTGTATGGCTTTGCCATAATTTATTTAATCACTCCCAATTTGTATACATTTGTTTCTAGTCTTTTCTGATTATGAAAAATGCTGCAATGAATGTCTTTGCACTTTTGTCATTACACATATGATACAACATGTAGGGTAAATTCTTAAGTAAAATTGTTGGATTCAAAGGCAGAAAGTTTATAATTTTGATTTGCTGCTTCCCTTCATAGAGGTTTAAGCAATTTATACTCTCACCGGCAATATATCAGAGTGCTTGTTTCCTTATACTGTTGCCAACTCAATGTGTCAAATTTCTAATCTTTGCCAAGCCTATAGATGAAAAAAAAATGGTACTTGATTTTGGTTTTAATTTGCTTTTTTGTTACTGTGAATGAGATTGAACACTTCACACACTTAAAAATCAGTTTACTTCTTTTTCTAAATATGTCCTCATTTTTGCTATTGGATTGCTAATCTTTTTTTATTGATTTGAAGGAATGGGTTCTACATTAAAGAGATGATCTCTCTTTTATGTTTTGCAAATAGTTTACTCAGTGTGTTTTTTCTTTTTTCACAGTAAATTTCTTTCTGTAAGTTCAACTTATTATTAATTGCTTCTTGTAATTATGTAGTTCAGTATAGTTACCATGTTGGTGTAAATACTTTCAATTTTATTTTCCTCTGTAAAATACATAATTTGAAATGAGCTCATCCTGTACATACTATTTAGGTACCTGCTTTTATTCCCACTTAATATTGGAAATCTTTCTACTTCGTTCAATTTTTTAAAAATTTATTTATTTATTTTATTTTTAAAAGACAGGGTCTCTGTCACCTAGGCTGAAGGGCAGTGGTATTTTCATAGCTCCCTGTAACCTCAAACTCCTGGGCTCAAGTGATCCTCCCACCTCAGTCTCCGGAGTAGCTGGGACTACAGGCACATGCCACCATGCCTGGCCTCATTCAGTATTTTGTGTTGTTTTATATATATATATACATATATATATATGTATATATATATATGTATATATATATATACATATTTTTTTTTTATTTCAGCATATTATGGGGGTACAGATGTTTAGGTTACCTATGTTGCCCTTATCCCCCTTCCCGCCGAATCTGAGTTTCAAGCATGTCCATCTCTTGGATGGTGCGCATTGCACTCCTTGTGTATGCCTATACCCATGCCCTCCTCCCCTTCCCCCCTCCCCCGTGCCCGACATCCAATAGATGTTATTCTTATATGTACACTATGTGTTGATCAGTTAATACCAATTTGATGGTGAGTACATGTGGTGCTTGTTTTTCCATTCTTGGGATACCTCACTTAGTAGAATGCGTTCCAGCTCTATCCAGGAGTATACAAGAGGTGCTATATCACCATTGTTTCTTAAAGCTGAATAGTATTTTGTTTTTAAATATGTTTAATGGTTACATGTCTTATTTTGTCATTGGGAAGTACATTAATTTACTCAACGAATCCCCTTACTGTTGAGTGATTAGGTTATTTCCATTTTTTAAAAACCAATGTAAACTACACACCTATGGTAATTTCATTAGGATAAAGCCCTTGAAGTAAAGCTTGTAGGTCGTTGTGCAAAAGTTTCCCTTGGTGCTTCAACACTTTCCGCGGCTCGGCCAAACTCCACGAGTCCCGAGTCCTTAGTACAGGGAGCTGGGGCTGAAGCCGCGGGCACAAGGACCTCCTAGTCAAGGTGCTGGACACTCAGAGATGTGGACACTCGGCCGCTCCGCAGCCCCCACGCGCGCCCCAGCGCGGCCGTTAGGATGTTGATACGTTACAAAACGGCCGTCTAGAAAGGAGTCACGATGTGAACTTCCATCAGAAATCATTCAAATGTTGCCGGACAAGGACTGGCTTTTCTTTTGGGTACCTACCTTGCAAATTATACCATATGATACCTATTCTTTTTCTGTCTCCCCCTCCCCCTTCTCTTACTGGTGAGCATAAAATGTGTTAATAGTAGTTCTGCTTATATCTCAGGGTATTAAAAGGGAAGTGTGACACAGCTAGAAAAGGGATGCACGTTCCCCAAAGATAGACAAAGTGATCTATTCATACTCTCTTCTGGGGGAGAGGGGGGATAGGGTGTTTTTGGTTGTATGGGGGTTAGACGTACTTGGTTAGGTGGAAGCAAGATTTTGCTATCGGAAGTTAAACACAGTTAAAAGAGATGAGTATGAGGCCAATTTAACAAGGGGTGGACTGCTGGTTTTATGTTGTGTCAACTGGCCTAAGCTGGAACTACATTTCCTTTATGGCTCCACGTTAGCGTTGGCCGAGAGAACTTGACCTTGCCCCACCTCTGTTTTGCTTCTAGCTCATGTCCCTCTCTGCTTGCCCTGCTGACCAACAGTAGCCCAAGCCACCATCTACAGAAGCAACAGCCTTCCGTGTTCTTCTTCACCAGCTTGCGTTGTCGTCCCATTCATGCAGCTGCAGGTGTTGGGTTCCTCGGATTTCCCCGCAAGTTTTGACTTTCCCTCACATGACTGCTCCAGGAGGGCTGAGTAGGGACCTTCCTCTGGTCCTACCCCTCCACGGTCTGGACCTGACTTCCCCATCTCCTCCCATCATTGCGCAGAGTCTAATTCTTAAATCATTACACTATAAACTCTGTGAAATTAGGCATCATCGTATCTGTTTTGTTTACAATGCCTGGCACCTAGAAGACATTCATTAAATACTTGATGAATTATTAAAGGGCCTAATACATGTGCGTGGCCCATAATCAGCCCTCGATAATTGATAGCTTTTATTATTTATTCAGTACTTGGACTCGCAAATATGAGGGTGTTGGCTGAGAAAAAGGGGACATGAGCAACTTGGTTTCATTATCTGGCTTAAAAAAGTTTATCAGGGAAACATTTTAAGAATGTATCTTAGGCAGCCTTTGAGTGGTTTCATGGGCCCCCAAACCTATGCCAGACCATAGGAAGCCTGAAATGGCCTTGAGTTCTGTAGGTAGGGTACTTCAGTGGTCTGAAAAATTTTGACTTGTACCTCATTGCTCACTGACTGATACCTTCATCATAGCTCTTCTCTGCTTTTCTTGGGTTTTTGTTTTCTTCAATATGCTATGGCCAGCAAAATTCTCTTTCTTTTCTTTTATAAAGCGATTTTTTTTAAAGACTCTATTTTATACTAAGTTTTTTTTTTGTTTTTGTTTTTTTTAACCAAAGTAAACAATGCTGATTTATTTCATTCATGAGTGGTGCATATTGGTCTCAAGGTAAAAGGTTCTACTTTAAAAAAACTTGAGACAAAATTTTCTTGTTCATTTGTGAAGCTTATTTGGTATACTGGAACCATTTCTAATCTTTCTCTGGGGTACAGGCCATTGACTTGTGCTACAGGTGAATCATCTTGATTACTAATTCTATTACCTAATTGGGCTTTCTTATTTGATTTACTGCATTCAGGCCTTATTCCAATGTCATGCAAAGACAATAATGTTGGACAAATTCATTGTGAACAAGTTCACATAATCTTATATAAAGTATGATCTAAAACATAACCTTTTCTAGCCCTTCCTAAATTTAAACTTGTTTATTCCCTCAATTATGGTTTCTACATGTCTTTGGTGGGCTTCTATTAAATTTCATGACTTGGGGTACCTAAGTTTTTGATTCATATCTGATAAAAATATTTTCTTTGATTTTGTTTTGCTTAACAGTATCATTTCCATTTTCTCTTTTCCCTTTTCAGAATCACACAGCTCAACCATCTGTAGATTAGTATGCAGCATTGTGATGTGAACATGTTGTTGTTGGAAAATTGTTGTAGATTTAAAAGAACTGTGAAAGACCCATTCTGACTTTTTTTGTTGTTGTTGTTGGTTCCCACACCCACCCCTTTTCCCATTTTGACTTTTTTTGGGATAATTTTATGGGAGTAGATTTTTAAATATCATCAAACCTTTTTGTATGCTAATGCCTTACCTGATATAAGATATGCCATTTTAGCAGATCATAATAGTTGTTAATAAGATATTATGGTTTTTATTCTGTTTAACCCCTCCCTCAGTGTCTTGTCATGAGAAGTTCATATTTATAACTTACTTTATATCATATTCTTTCATAATGCCTATAACATATTGACTGTTTCTGACACTTCTGTTTAAATAGTTTTAGCATTTTTCACTTTTCTCATTCTTCTATTTTTGAAATATTTCCCTTTTTTACCTCCATCATGTTAGAATTTCATTTTGGCCTCATAGTCTACTCAAATCTCTTTAATGTCCCAAGAGCACATCTTTCATGTTTCTAAGTAGTCTAACATGCAATTCAGTCTTATTTACACTTCTTAAATTTAAAAAAAGTTAATACACAAACACTTAGAAAAACAGCAAATTCTTCATTTAACTACATTAACTCTCAGCAATCCTTAAAGTTCCTTTAATTTAATTTTAAATTTCATTAAGGTAACATGTTCTTGTTCATAAAGTCAAAAGTTATATGTCATATAATGAAAATAAGCACCATGATTCACTCTTTTCCATCACCGATTCTCACTCCCCAAAGGCTACGACTTTCATCTCTTTTAACTGTTTTTTCTGTTATTTACCTTCACATTTCTATAACATGCCTTTCATACTATTTTTTTGATTTTTCATTTCAGTTCTTATCTATCACCTTTTCATTATAGAAGATGAGGAGTCGGCTTTCTTACAACTGGGCACATGGGTGCTTCTCCCATCTTCTTCCTCTAGCAATATCATATTTTCTATTTTGTCAGTGTTTAGGGTTTATTTTGACAATGTATTATTCATAGCTGAATTGGTCATGTATTATTAGGATTATATCTCCTTTCTTATAGGCCTTTTTGTTTTCCTTGGACTGTGTATTGTCTTGCTCTTTCTTGGGTTAGTTTTCTTAAGTACTAGTCACCAATCCATGCTGCCAAATTCTGACAAGTTTTAATTACCTTTCTATATGTTCAAATGAAACTATCCAGTTTCTTTCATTTTCTTTTTTTCGTGGAGGCCAGGGCCCCATTATGACTTCTGTGGGTTCTAGGCACTTTGCCTTTGTAAGGTTTTTCCTCCATAAAAAAATAATAAAAATTATTTTACAGCTGCATTAGTATAAGATGAATACAATCCAGGATAGATTTATTACATATAATCACTGTCATTATATTAATTTTCCCTCTTGATTTTAAAGGACATTAAAATGACAATACCTTTGTAAGTCTCTGAGAGGGTCATGGGCCCTAGGCATTGTGCCTTCTGAGCCTAATGGATGAGTCAGCCCTGCTGGAGGCATCCATTGCTCCTGGAGCCATCTTTTCTCTTGTTCCAATCTGGACTATTTATTCTCTAGGCCCTGAGATCTTCCTTTATCTTCATTCTGACAATTCCATTTGTTTCTTTCATATATTGGATACTCTATTTTTGGGACCTCATGTCGTCATCTTTCTTGTATCCTTCTCTCATTTTGATGGAGTGCATCTTTTAGAAGGCTCCTGATACAGGGTCTGGAAGTAAATATGAGGCCTTGCATTGAGATAATTGTTTCAATCTACCCTCGTAATTGCTTGTAGAGAGGAAGAGTAATCTTTTTTTGTTCTTCAACAAGTTCTTAGTTGGAATGGATCCCTGTAACAGACAGATTTATAAGAGGAAAACAAACCAAAGTTTATTAACATGTATATTTCATATATACATGGGAGACACCTAGGGAATTAGTAGTTCTCAGAGAGGTGGCTTTGAATTCCAACTTACATAGTATTTTCAACAAAGAACAGTAAATTTTTAGAGAAGTGAAGGAAAAGGATTTTGAATCCCTAAAGGCAGTAACTTGTGGGAAGGCAAATAATTGGCAGATAAAGGCTAGCTAGTAAATCTTGTTAATGTAGATTACTCTGGTGTCATCTCCAGATGATAATTGTTTAAAGTTGTCTTCATTGACAAACCTTTGGTCTCCCTGGTAGAAAGGGGGCAAAATATCTTTTGTCTTTGTATGTCCTGCTTTTAGCCAGATAGAGGGAGAGCAGAGAGCTTTCCCGTATGTGCTTCTTAATTGTCTGCAGCTCAACAATCCTTCATATTTTGGGGTGGCATATTCTGGTGATAGTTTTGCTGGATATAGAATTATAAGTTGAAATTATTCACCTCTTGAATTATTTTTGTTTAATTGTATGTATAATACATGATCATTGTAAATAATTCAAAATATGTAATTATATATAGAAAGAAAAAAAATAAAGGTAAACTGAAAGCCGTACCTTAAATTAACCCTCAATATTCTGGGAGCCTAGTGGATAAGCGGGCCAGAGGGTCTCACCATTTGGGATGTAGACTCTCACTTGTTCCTTTGTTTTCAGTACAGCCTTACTGCCTACAAGGATGACTCTGGTCCCAAAGTCCAGAGCTTTGCCAAATCAATATCTTCAGCTATCTCTAGTCTTTGGCCAGTGGGGAGGAGATATGGACTTCTAACCATTCTGTATTCAGACTTCACCCCACCTGTTCCACCACTGTTCACCTGCTACCTCAAGTTCAGAGCTTTTGGAGTATCTGCAGCAGGAATGATCCTGCCTACACTTCTGCCACTGCTGGTGTGGGTTTTGGCTTCCTCATGTTTGCTGTAAGTTACCTATCAAACATCTGCATTCTTTTTTTCCCCTTTATAAAATTTTAATAGATTTAGGACACACAAGTTGAATTCCATTAAATGTATATATTGTATAGCAGTGAAGTGTGGGCTTTCAGTGTACTCATCACCCGAGTAGTGTACATTGTACCCCATGGGTAACTTTTCACCTCTCATCCCCTTCCACCCTCCCCCTGTGAGTCTCCAATGTCCATTGTACCATTCTGTGTGCCCTTGTGTAGCCACAAACATCTGCACTCTTGCTTCCAAAATTGTATGGCTGTTGTCTTCTTGACATTTCTATTTATTCTTATGGTTTGATTTTTAAAATTATTACCTTTACTGTCATTTTAGAGGAGTTATGGGAAAGAGTGGAGGTAAATGTCCATGATCATTTTTTGATGATTAGTGGGAAGTATCTCATAAAATTCTTATATACATTTTGTACATTATTTAAGTTTAATCTAGTGCCCTAAAACCCTTAGTGTAAAGTAACTAAATATTTTGTGTGTGTGTGTGTGTTGAGGATAACACAGAATCGGTGCTAGATTCCAATGCTTAGTTGAACCTTAATATTATGGTTTGCCTTAAAGAATAAGGTGAACGGGAGATTGGAATGCAAAACCTGGAAAGCGTGGACAGACAATAGAGTGGAGTGTGAGACAGTGGCGCCAGCCTGGCCAGTAAGTGCACCGGGATGAGTCCCTCACGAGACAGTCTAGCTTCCCCACTGACTTACAAGCCCACTGAGAGGCAGGGGCTTGCGTGAAGTGGATGTAGAATTGTGTCAGGAAACGTAGGGCTCAGCAGAGAGGGGACACGAGCTGGAAGCAACTTGAACTTCCCGGAGCTCCATCAGAACTGCACCGGACAGGGGAGGAGCTGGTCTGGGCTACCTCCAGAGGCAGGAGTCAGGAAGCTAGTCTCTGGTACCCAGTGGGTCCTGAATGGGGAGGTGATTACTGAGTAGAGGACGCTATCCTGGAAACTGCCGCTGGCAATTGGCGCTGCTCAGGGTGGGCCAGTAGAAGTGAGAGCTATTGCTGAACTGGCGTGAGATTGGGGGAGGGAGACATAAAGGAGACGGCGGAGCACCCTGGTGACTCGACTGACTCCCTGATAGGGTACCTCCCAGCCCCTGAGTGGCTCTCTCTGGAGCCAGCACCCTGGGGGTGGGCTAAAGCCAGCTCAGGGCCCACAGCAGGTTGCAGTACGGTGGGAATGGCTCCCTTCCCCCAGCCTGGGAGCCCTCCCAATGAGCTCTGCCTTTCCAGGACCTAAAGTCAATTAGCCAGGCCTGTTTCTTTGAGTGGTGAATTCTGAGTGCCTCCTCAGTTGTGAGGGGAAGACGACTGCAGAGGCTGAAGAAACTGGGGCATTGGGCAGTCTGGAGAGGCACCCCTTTCCCCTGGCCAGCATCTTTTGCGTGGCCTGTGAGCTTGCACCAGCGATACATAAAGAGCCACTCCCCCTCTGCGACAAGCACCAGTCCCTGGGGCTTTGGCACTGACCAATAGCTGACAGCCCAGTGACTTTCCTTTCCAGACCGGTTCAGGTCATCCAGTACAATTGCATTTCCACCTCCAGACAGCTACCAACAGAGAAACCCGCGACTAGGGAATAAAAACCCCAGCAAGAGACCAAAACAAGCTCCCCAAGTAACCTCTCCCATCAAGAAGGAACCCTGGACAACATACTAGCAGCTCCCTCTAGCGGCATAACAAGAGTAACAGCGGATCCAGATGGGAAGGACCCAGTGAAAGATTTCTGGAAGTATGAAAAATCAAATGGAAAGCACACCCCCAAAGAGGAACACCAGCTCTCTAGCAATGAACACTAACCAGGTCCAGAATACTAAAATGACACAAGAAGAATTCCAAACATGGATTGTAAGTAAGCTCAATGATATGCAAGGAAAAATGGATAACCATCACAAGGAAACCACAAAAAAAAAATCCAGGACTTAGAAGAAAAATTCACTAAAGAAATTGAAATATTAAAGAAAAATCAAACCGAACTCGTGGAAATAAAGGACTTATTCAGGGAACTTCAAAACACTGTGGAAAGCCTCAAGAACAGGTAGATCAAACAGAAGAAAGAATCTCAAAGATTGAAGACAGCTCCTTCCAAATGAATAAGTCAGTCACAGAGATTGAGCAGAAAATAAAGAAAAAAGAAACAAGCTTACAAGAAATGTGGGATTATGTGAAAAAACCAAACCTGCGAGTGATCGGTGTTCCGGGAAAATGAAGAAGAAACCACGCAAGGGATGGATAACCTGTTTGAAGATTTAATAGAGGAGAATTTCCCAGGCCTTGCTAAAAATCTAGATATACAGATACAAGAAGCGCAGTGGACCCCAGGGAGATTCAATGCAAATAGAAAGACACCATGGCACGCAGTCATCAGATTGACTAAAATATCAACTAAGGAGGCCCTACTACGAGCTGTCAGGTGAAACAAACAAGTAGCATACAAAGGAAAGCCTATCAGAATAACTTCAGACTTCTCAACTGAAACCCTACAAGCAAGAAGAGCCTGGGGCCCCATTCTCACTCTTCTGAAACAGAATAATGCCCAGCCTAGAGTTCTGTACCCTGCAAAACTAAGTTTTATATATGAAGGAGAAATAAAGACATTCTCAGACAAACAAAGTCTGTGGGAATTCAC
>RJWJ010015680.1:0-35806 GCA_004363605.1 Indri indri
GGTAATATTGGTTCCTTAATGAAACTCCTTTTCATCTCTTAAGAGCTGTATTGCAACTCTAAGTAACTTGGCTTTCATCCCAGTGTCTCGACGGTTTTTCTGAGTGCAGGCTGCCAAGACACTATGACCCATGGAATCACATCACCTCTTCCTGTTAAAAATGATTTTAGAATATGACAAAAGCTCAGTCTTTCTCAGAAGGATGATAGTGGAAGAAAGTTATAGGATTCAGTCTAGAATAACTGCACAGATCAACCTGGCTGAACTTGTTTTTCTTAAGAGCTAATCAAATCTGTATCATCGTACAAACTTTTATGCTTGCTTGGCCTTGTTTTAAAAACAATACCTTCTAGCTGTTGGGACTAAATCCAATATTACACAACACAGAGGTGAACCTTTTAAAAAATATTGCTCAGTATGAACATGAACAGTGGAATTAGGCTTCCAACACTAAGCATTTTCATCCTGAAGAATTGCTCAATAATTTTTCTGTAGTAGTCATAATTTTAATTAAAACATTTTAATCAGTGTGTGCTTAGAGACAGAGGTAGAGAACAATTCTAAACAAATCCACAGGAGTGAAGAGGTAACAAAGGGCTTCAAGGATGTTGTTTCATGGTTTGTTGAGACCAGAAACACTGCAAAAGTTAAAACAAGAAAGCAATGTTTCTGGCCTTTGGCCTTTGAACATTTTTCTAGACCAACGCTTTACTTTACAAGACAATAGGAATAGAGTTTTTCATTTTCATCTACTATTTTTATTATTTCTGAAAGCAAGTAACTTTTTTAACAATGGGCAAACCTTATTGAGGAACTAACTAATGATTTTATTTAATGTCATCCTAGAAATATTAGAAATAAATTGTGTTCACAAAACTTATTTTAGCCCTCTGGTTATCCGATTAATTAATCACAAAAAGGATGGATTTATGTATTTTTTTTTGACAGTCGACCTGATAGTCTTGCTCTATTTTTAAGCCCTGTGTGATTTTTTTTAAACAGTTTTATTGAGATGAAGTTCAGGCATCATATAATTCACCCATTTAAAGCTTACAATTTGATGGTTTTCAGTATATTCACAGCGCTGTGCAACCATCGCCACAATCGATTTTAGAATATTTTCATCATCCCAAAAGAAACCCCATACTCATTAGCAATCATTCCCCATTTCCTCTCAACCTTCCCACCCTTGGCAAACACTAATCTACTGTCTGCTTCTTTAGATTTGACTTTTCTGGACATTCCATACAAACGGAATTGTACAATATGTGATCTTTTGTGACTGGCTTTTATCACTTAGCACTGCGTTTTCAAAGTACATGATTTGTTTCTTTTCATAATTAATAATAACACTCTACTTATGTAGTACTTTATGATTGAAAAAGTAACTTTCATAATTATTATTTGATTAAAAAACCTTGAGAGATAGGAAAGCCATGTTGTACTACACCCATTTATTTACTTACTTATTTTTAATTGATACATGATAATTATACATATTTATAATTGTACATTTGCAAATGCAGTCTTTGCACAAACAGGTATGAGAATTTGGCTGACACTTCTGAGTTCGAGGTGCTGAGATTCATTGTCCTAGGTTACAACAGATTGTGCCCTGACATAACCCAAAGTTTGGCTGGTTCTGACGTCAGAATAACTTTGCTTCTTCCTCAGAATGCAAGGTGCCTGTCAGAGTTCTAAAGACACAGAGAGGCCGGGCACAGTGGCTCACACCTGTAATCCCAGCACTTTGGTAGGGGGAGGTGGGAAGATTGCTTGAGGCTAGCAGTTCAAGACCAGCCTGAGCAATGGTCAGTCCCACATGGTGGGACTCCATCTCTACAAAAAATAATTTAAAAAAATTAGCCACCCATGGTAGCACACGCCTCTAGTCCTAGCTACTCTGGAGGCTGAGGCGGGAGGATCACATGCACCCAGGAGTTCTATGATCGTGCCGCTGCACTCCAGCCTAGGCAGCAGAGCGAGACCCTGTCTCTAAAAACATAAATAAAATAAATAAAATAAAATAAAATAAAAGCACAGTAATGACTTTACTGCACTTCTAAGAAGAGGTTTTGTGGCTGTTTTGTACCTGCCTGTTCATGTTTGTCTGGTGAAATTCGCATAAGATTTGTTTTCATTGACACATAACTCCACCCACCTCTAAATCTAGGAGAGTCCCTAAATTTATTGACAGAAACTGACAATAGGTGAGTGGTCAGACTGCACCATCAGGTTAAGGAGGCCATGTGATTCCTATATTTATCTGACCTTAGTAATTGCCTGGAACTTTGGTTAAAATTAGAGATTCCAAGACCCTTCCAGAGCCCTACTGAGTAAGCATCTCTAGTGTGTTTAGTAAGTGCCACAGTGTTCCAAAAACGATGTATTTTTAAAATAATTTTTATTACCATATATTTCATATTCTAAAAATCTCTGTATATTAAAATGGGGCCCAGAATCTGGCCTTACAGGAAAGCAAATAGATTAAGAACTCAGATAAAATTGGTTTGCATTCTCACCAAACCATTTGGTAACTGTGTTACCCTAGGCAAGTTACCTAACCACTCTGTGCTTCAGTACCTTCACTTAAAAGAGAGAGGGAGAACGAAATAATATGCTTACTTAATGGGGCTGTTTCATAGATGAGGTGAGAAAATGTGTATAATGTGCTTGGTAGAGTGGCACTTAGTAAGTGATCAATGTTATCTTATTACTATTGTTTCGATCACTGAAAATACATAGAATAACTAATATAAGAAGACATAATTTTTTAAGCATGCAAAAAAGTTAACTATATTTTTATAAGTGTTATAACTTCTGATAAAGAAGTTATATAATCAAATAATTTAGCAATTTCTTTCAGATTTATGCAAAACAAACTATGTTTCTATAAAGAAAAAAACCAGAAATGCTACCTTAAAAATTACATTAAGCTGAAATAGAATTCAATAATTTAATGACACTCATTATAGTTATATTTAATTTAATGTAATTCAAGAATTTCATTTACGAAATGAGGTACTCCATAAATTAAAATAAAAAATAGAGTTAATTTATTTTGAACACTTTATGTGTTCCATAGACAGATTTTTTACAGAGGCTAACTCATTTAATCTTCACAACCACACTGCGAGAGAGGTACTCATTTTGCAGATAAGGAAGCTGAGGCACAAGAAGTTTCTATAATTTGCCTAAAGTCTCATAGATAATAAGACATGGGGCAGTTTTCCAAGCCAAGCAACCTGGCCTCAGGGGCTGTCCTTAACCACCACTCTGAGCCATTGGACTAACACCTAAATATTAACAAACAAAACTACTTATTGATTAATCACTACCACAATTGACTAAACCCCAAATATATATATCCTGACATTCAGTTATCTAAGTTTGATATATTTACTAAAATTAAATAAAATAAGTCCATTTCTAATAAATGTATGGAAAGCTCTATTCCCCTCCCCCCGTTTCATTCTGTCTTTAGTTTTGGTGATCATGTGCTTCACCCAGCAATCCTAATTTCAGCATCCTACTGCGTCAGTAGCATTTGTCAGTTTCAAACCTTGGGTTATAGTCTGTGATGCTCCATTATTCAGAAACTACTACATCGGCTGATGTCCTCTCACTTCCCAACACCCTACCCTGGCTCCCCAGTCTGGCCTCTGAGGTTGCCCCCCTAAGATGTTAGAGTGGGTTGAATCGTGGCCCCCAAAAAGATATTTTGAAGTCCTAGTTCCAGCACCTCAAAATGTGACTTTATTTGGAAATACCGTTTTTGTAGATATAATGAGTTAAGATGAGGTCACAGTGGTGCAGAGTGGGCCCTTGATCCAATATTACTGGTATCTTTTAAGGAGAGGGGAATTTGTACACAGATACAGAGACACACACAAAGAACTCCATGTGATAACAGAGGCAGAGATTGGAGTGTGTAGCTGCCAGACAAGGAATGCCAAGGGTTGGCAGACACTACCAGAAGCTGGGAACATTCAAGGAATTATTCTCCTCAGAGTCTCAGAGGGACAATGCCTGGTTGACACCTTGATTTTGGACTTGCAGACTCCAGAACTGTGACAGAATATATTACTATTGTTTTAGACCATCCACTTCATGGTACTTTGTTATGGCAGTCCTAGGAAACTAAAACAAATGCCTACCAAGCTTTTGGTGCTCTCACCTTTGTATCCCTCCATCCCCAACCCCTGATATCTCATCCCTTTGGATCTAGGACCTCAGAATCTCTCAAATTGAAAATTAGCTAATCTGAGAGTTAACATGTAAAGGATAGAAGGCAGTCTAATTATGGTACTTGCTATCTTTCCAGGTAATGCAGTTGATTTTAAATAATTCCCTTTGGTATGAATGTTGATTCATGTGACTACTAATTTGAAGAATCAACTCTGTTGTCAGGAAGTTCAGGTTGGTAGGAGAGAAGGCAGTATCAGAGGGAAGCAAGGAAGGAAATGTCTCAAAGCTAACAGAATTGCTGCTATCTCTGGACCGTGATTCTTGTAGCATTTTCTTATAAGTTGACATGATCCATTTGCTATGTTCTTTCCTGGCCCTCATTGTGGTTGAATACAAGGATTTGGGGGTGAACCGTCAATGTCTTACATAGTTGCAGGGCCTGGGTCATAGTCTTTCCTTAGGCTTCTTCTCTCAACTCCATCTTCAGTATAGACAGCATTTGCAACTCCTGGGCCTGACTCTTCTTTCATCTCCTTAACCAGCCACCCTCACTTCTATTCTGTATTAGGAGTCTCTAGGCAGAGCCACAGTCATGACTTCATCCTAATGAAGGATGAAGTTTCCAAGATATTAAATTTTAAAATAGCCCTTCCTTCAAATTCTTCAAATCTCCCATTAAAAAAAAATATGTTACGCTCTGCTGACTTCTAGTTTTCCACCTACTTCCCAGAATCTTAGAGATCATCACCCTCCTCTGCATCCTGGCTCTTCTTCGCTTCACCAACTCATGGCCAGTCCTTCCGAGGAGCTTCCATCTTCATCCACGGCGCCTTTGCTACTTTAACTTTATACTGGCATCTGCTCTGTTTGACCACAGCATTGTTTTTCTACCCATGTTTTCAGATAGTTGATTATTTCTGGAAAAAATTGACCAATTATTTCCTGTATAAACTTATTTAGCTAAAACTGGGTCCTCACACTTGACATTCCTTTATATCATGACTTGATTTCCTAGTCATGCTCTCTAAAGGAACCTGAAAAAATTTCTAGAATTGTGCTTGAATCCACAGAAGACAAGTGCATCCAACCCTCATGTATGACCTTGTATACCTGATCTTTTAATCTGAGCAGCCACAATATCTTTTTATGTTCAAGATTTTGAAAAAATTATACACATGTGCCATAAATATGTGCTGATTTGCTCACAGAGTGAACTGGACTCTGAGAAGGTACAGGCCCTTGTATTCTATTCCTGAGTTGTTTTGGTAAACTCAGAAACGATGAAGCTGAAATAAAGATGACTCAATGAATAGTTCCAAGAAATTAATTTCAAACATTATTTTTGTACCCAATAAGTGCTCTTAAAAGTCTTGAGGAACAATAAGGAAAAGGGAGAAAGGGGAAAGTAATCCCACTTTATAGTTCTTATGATTCTCCTATTCCAATTATGCCCCAGATAGCTTGGTCATCCCCCTGGCAGGCACCCATCACATTGGCGGACACAAGTTAGGAAATTAAAATCTGGATTGCATGGGCACTCGTATGTGGCTTGGCACATCTTTTCCAGAACCTGCCTCTTTGGTAATTAAAAGAGCGGTGTTTATTTATCTATATATTTATTTATTTTAATACAATACTGTTTTTCAGAACTGGCAGCCACAGACAGCACCTGGAATCTTACCTCATTCTCCCTGGGATCCCAGCCTCCACAGCTGTCCTAAATTTTTCTAAAGTAAAAAAACATTGGATAGTTCTCCCACTGCTTTTTTAAAATTGCTAAATGCCAGTTTCTTTCTCTCTCTTCAACACACACACCCCACAATCTGAAAGTGCTGAGAGTCGGTATGCTCGTGAGAAAAGAGAATACTGATTTTCTTTTTCTCTTTCTTATATATTTCAGATATATTGTAAAGAGGGAGTAAAAATCATTGCAAAATATCCATAGTAACAGAACGGGACCAAGGGGGAAAGGACAGAAAATTTTGAGAAAGAGCCATTTTTTTTTTGAGACAGAATCTCAGTCTGTTGCCCTGGATAGGGTGCCGTGGCGTCAGCCTAGCTCACAGCAACCTCAAACTCCTGGGCTCAAGCAATCCTTCTGCCTCAGCCTCCCAAGTAGCTGGGACAACAGACGCTTTCCACCAAGCTCAGCTAATTTTTCTACTTTTAGTAGAGGCGGGGTCTCACTCTTGCTAAGGCTGGTCTTGAACTCCTGACCTCATGCAATGCTCCTGCCTCGACCTGCCAGAGTGCTATAATTACAGACGTGAGCCACCATGCTTGGCCAAGAGCCAATTATTAATTATAGAATAAAATGTACAACTACTGAGATTTAAAAATCAAAGAAAGAATTTCAGCAGCATACAGATTTTGAGACAATTTATAAACTGGTATATCTAATCTTATTGGTTTAGAAATTATTTCTTCCAAGAGTAGTAACATAAGAGATGTTACTGTCTTTATAAAATGCCTTGTCTGGTATAGAACCACTTCCTTAATTCCTAATCTAGGCATTTCAGAAGGATATTTTATCATTATAAAGACATGCAAGAAAAATTCTAAGTCTGGTTAAGTCATTTTGTAATGCAAATATATATTTTAAGCCCAAACGTCTTTTACTTTAAAAATGGGTTTTTTTATATTGGGGGATTTTGTTATCATTTACTTCATATACGAATTGAATACTGGTTGGATTATTAAATAATAATGATTATCATTTATGAAGTGTTTACTTATACTAGGCTCTCTGTGAAGTACATTACATATATTGATCATCTAATTCTCCAAGAAGTCTATGAGGAAGTGTAATTACTTTCTCCTTTAGCAGATGAGGAAACCAAGCCTTAGACTTAATTTCCAAAGGGACCTAGCCAGCAAGTGCTGAGATTCGAACCAATGCAGCCTATCTTTGGAGCCCATATTCTCAGCGATAACATGATCCTGCCACTGTGTATATAGACAGAGAGACAAAAGCAATGAGCTTGGATTCAGTAATGAACTGTCAGTTTGTCTACATAAGACCAAGCAACTGATTTACTTAATGTTTTTCCCCAACTGAATTGACAGGATTTTTAATCAACTGGCTCCTACGTGTGCAATGGTTTCTCACTCTCTTTTTAAATCTCCTTTCTTGTTTTCTTTTTTCAAATGTTATTTTAGAGCAATCCTCAACTTAATTTTTTTTTCTTTCAATATATTTGTTGAGAAAAATCTGTGTGTAAGTTGACACAAACAATTCAAACTGGTGTTGTTCAAGGGTCAACTGTATATCCCTCCAATCCCCCAACTTTAACTCCACGTTCAGATTTGATCTTCTCATGTCCTTTGCTTCCTGATACCTATAGTTCTCTCCTTTTCTTTTTCTTTTTTAATTTTTATTTCAAAGTATTATGGAGGTATAAATGTTTTTGGTTACATGGATCACTTTTATAATGTTTGAGTCATAGTTGTAAGTGTGCCCATCACCCAGATGTTCATTGTACATTGTGTTCATTGTACCCATTAGGTAGGTTTTCACTCATCCCCTCCTTCCTGCTACCCCCTGCTTGATTTCCACTGATTTTTACTTCCCTCTATACAGCTGTCTGCTCATCAGTTAGTTCCAATTTAATAGTGAGTGCATGTGGTGTTTGTTTTTCCATTCTTGAGATCCTTCACTTAGAATAATGGTCTCCAGTTCTATCCAAATTGTTGCAAAGGCAGCATTAAGTCATTCTTCTCCATGACTGAGAAGTATTCCGTAGTATACACATACCACATTTTGTTAATCTACTCATGAATTGATGGGCACTTGAGTTAAATCGACATCTTTGCAATTGTGAATTGTACTGCAATAAACATTCAAGTACAGGTGTCTTTTTGATAAAAGTGGCTTCTTTTCCTTATAGATAACCTACAGAATGGGAGAAAATATTTGCAAGCTATATATCCAACAAAGGGCTAATAACCAAAATCTACAAAGAACTCAAGCAAATCAGCAAGAAAAAATCAAAAACCCCGTTAAAGATTGGGCAAAAGACATGAACAGAAGCTTTTCAAAAGAAGATAGACAAATGGCCACTAATCATCAGGGAAATGCAAATTAAAACCACAATGAGATATCACATTATCCCTGTTAGAATGGCTTTTATTGAAAAGTCCCAAAATAATAGATGCTGGTGTGGATGCAGAAAGGAACATTTCTACACTGTTGGTGGGACTGCAAATTAGTACAACCTCTATGGAAAACAGTATGATGACACCTCGAAGAAGTAAAAGTAGACCCACCATTTGATCCTCAACTTAATTTTTAATTCTCCTCAGAATGCCTTGATATAGTATGAGTTCTAAAAAAACAGTATAAAAGTCTAAAGTTTAAACCAACATCTGGTACTGGCTGGAACTTGAAGATGTAGGAATGCATTTTTCAGTCTCCTAGCTTTGCAAATAAACAATTGTTTTTCTGATTCACTTTTATTAATCTGCTGGTTTGGCAACATACTGCTGAGAGAGCAGAATCCAAGAGAAACTTTTAGCTCTGAATCATCAATGAAGATCTTTGATTGCTCTCAGATTCCTCTAGTTCAGGTAGATCTATCTTTAGGTTAATTTTAAGTCTTTACCATTGTGCTGACTTTTCAAAATGGTCTAAAATTTACATGTCTTTTGTGTTTATGAGAATGCTTTCAGAGTACAGTCATCAGCATCCCGAACTTTCTAAATGCCTGTTGCAAGAAAATTTTGACTCCTACAACCTCTTAGGTGAAAAAGTTTTCTGAAAGGTTGAAAATTCAGCCGAATTCAACTTACAGGTTTTCTATTTCACCTAAAGTTTGTCTTTCTTTGGGAAGTCATTTGAACAACTGTTTATCTCATACTGTTCACTAAAAGTTAGATATACAGTACAAATCTATTTTGTAACTGTGAGAGACAATGATGGTCAACCGTCCAGCATGTGCTGGCTAAATATGTTAATATAGGGAGACCCTGATGCTTGACAAATATGGTGTGGCAAATATATCTTTACTAATACTTTATAATCACTGACAATTGAATCATTTTTTAGTAGAGGTATAATACAGTAGTATTTGGTGGCTTGCTTTTAAAATAATGTGTCTTCAGTCTTTATGGTATTATAATGGTACTTCAAGACTAATGCTTTAATTTTTCTACAAACTTGAAGTAATAATCTCCTGGATGCTTGCTATTTTGGGTCGATAGAATATTTCCCAATTATCAGCAAAATATTTCCCATGTAATTTCATCATCTTTGTCACATATACCCTTATGCCTAGAAAAAGTAATTAGTGGTTAATGAAAACAACTGTCTCATTAAGAAACAAGAAAGTCCCTTTGAGGGAGTTTTAGGAAACATGGAAAGATGTTTAAGTCTAGCATATTCTTGCACTTGTCTTAGTTCAGACTTACTGTGCTATACATTTTTGATGATAAGACATCCTTGCTGCTACATAGAAGAAAAAGTGCGGATCTGGGTGAGCAGAAGATGTAAGAAAGATAATTTGCCTATAAAAGGTAGAGAAATTTCATAGCAAAAGTGGTTATGTCCCAGGAATACCCTAGTTGGAAAATTATATAAAAGGAAGCATAGCTTTGTCTAAGACATTATGAAAGTAACAGAGAACTGGCTTTCTTATAGTAAAATAATTGCACTTTTTCTATCATAGCATATAGTTTCCTAGGGCTGCCATAACAAAATATCATAGACTGGGTGGTTTAAACAACAGAAATTTACTTTCCCACAATTCGGGAGACTAGAAGTCTGAGATGAAGGTGTTGGCAGGACTGGTTTCTTCTGAGACTTCTCTTTCAGGCTTGTGGAAGACCATCTTCTCCCTGTGCTTTCTTCTGTGTCCTGATCTCCCAGCCATATCAGATTAGGGCCTACCCTAATTACCCCCATTTAATCTTAATTACCTCTTTAAAGACCTTATCTTCAAATACAGTTACATTCAGAGGTACCAGGGTTATGACTTTAACGTATGAATTTTGGAAAACATGATTCAGCCCATAACAGTATCTAAATGTTTACATTAATTTTGTGTATAGATTTTTATATGTAAAGATTCTCTGTGTCACTCATATTTCCTGTATCTCTCATATTTCAGTAAACATGATATGTTGAATTCTTCTTAGTTTCATAGAAAATCCATTTTATATGTAACAGATGCTTGATCATAAGGAGAAATATTTGTTAGATTATAACTTCAATCATATATTGCATATCTACCATATTCTCCCTGATTTATTTTAAATATTTAATTTACTTTTATGTGTTTAAACCAAATGTTCTACTCAAGCTCTCAAAAAAATAATGCTAGCCAGTTCACACTTAGTTCACTATATTGATACTAGCTAGTTTTTTATGTTCTAAAATAAGGTGCTTAATAAATTCCTAGCGAATTATTTAAATAAAATTAGAGAAAACACTCCTCAGTTGTAAAAACAACCTGAATATATTCAAAAATTAGTAGAATAGTTATATATTTTATGTGTGTTTGTGTGTGTATGTGTGTCTTTGTGTTCGTGTTTTTGTTTTTTAATTTATTGTTCTCATGGGGCTATTTGGAAAGAAATATACGTTTGGATTGGTGAGTTCTCAGTGAAAAATTAATTAGCATCTTTTTATCTTATTTTCAAATTAATATTACATGTACATTAAAAATATCGATTTCAAACAAGTTTACTTTTTATATGCTAACAATGAAGTTATGACATATAGTAGCAAACTTTGTACCCCCGTAATACTCTAAAATAGAAAAATTAAATTATAAAAAAGAAAAATTAAACTTCAATATTATTCATTTAAAAATTGTTGTCTTTTTTCTTTAATGTAACACTCAAACATTTTATTTAATGCTACATTCAAACAACTTAAACTCCAAAAAAAATTTTAAAGTTGTGGTGTGAACTTGCACATTCTATATATTCTAAAGAGATAGCTTATTTCCAGCAGATCCTGAGAAATCTCTACACAAATATTGCTATCCAAAATATCTCTTCTTTACTGATTAATTTTTAGCTCTTCCATAAAAAAGTGTTTATAAAACATTAATGGGCAATTTAGCTTCAGTTTCCAGAGAGAGATTTCTGCTGCATCAGATCTTATATTTGACACAGTGCAGTCTTCCCTTTCCCAATACTTGTTCTTATTTCCCAGAAGGTCTCACCGTCTGCCGTTGATGCCTGTCTAAAGTAGGAAATTCCTCCTCAAGCAATTCTTGTTCAAATATTACTCTTCAATACTACAACCTTCCCAGGTTACAAATGTTCCCGTATATTTGTACCCCAAAGTCAAATCTGCAGATAACTATCTTCAAAGGTATTTAATGACCAAGTGCCTTTTAATCTATTGAACCCAAAAGCAAAAAGGAAGAGTATTAGAAATTTCAAAACTGGAAAGAAAAAAGCTGCCTAACATTTTACCTGTCATAGGCAGGTTTTTCTTAAATGGCTCCTCAAATTTTTTATCATAAAATCCTTCAGGAATTTGTATTGCTTCTGTGCAAATGTATGTAATTTGTTCTTTTGATAATAATAGTGACCTATGGTATCTTTTTAAATCTCTTGTTTGTGTTTACCCTTATATTATATATTTTAAAATTCTCAATATGGAACATTTCTTTTACATACACACACACACACACACACACACACATATATTTCTTATTTTAATAACAAGGTTTTTGTCAGGTGACCTTTATTTTTGTGGATGCAGAAAAGGAAAATCTATCCTTTCGGAGAGCACAAGAAAGGCTATAAGAAGTTTAACTGATTATCCGTGGGTATTAGCAGACAACAAGATAGATACCAAATCAACTATTACTACACAAAGAATAGTATCTTTTTTCTTCATTGTACATGGAAAGCAATATGTCTCCACAGACATCTGTTTGAAGGCATAGTGTTAGATTCCCTAAAGATGTATATTATTACTTTTGATTGAAATCAAAACTTCAACAAATGTAGCAAGTTTCACCAATTGTTATAACTAAATAAACACTTTACAAAGGATAAATTTGTTCCATTACTGGAAATAAGGAAATAATACTGACCATGTATGTACGGGTATCAATTGCCATAATTATGCTTAATAACATACAATCCCAAAACCTCAGTGATATGCAAAAATAAGTGCTATTGTTCAGGTGTCTATGATCAACTGGGAGGGAGTCTATTAGGTTGTTAGATATCCTGAGCTTGACTGGCTTGTTCACTTCTTTGGGGATCTACAGTTGGGCTATTCAGGTTGACCTCCTCTCAGGGGACTGGGGTAACTGAACTCCATGTTTCTATCATCCTTAGAACACGTTCTCATGATGACAGCAGAACCGAAGAGGAGAACTTTTGAGCCTTGGTAACTGGCATGGCCTTGTGAATAGAAAGTCACAAGAAAGTTACATTTTTTGAGTTACCTAGCAAAGAATATTAGCACAAAAAGGGTTAAAAAACTGATGCCATTTTTCAATCTACTAAAATGTGAAAGAACTTTCAGGGAGTTCCTGACAGTATTTCATGTAGAGTAATCTCTTGAGATTTCACCTGTAAGAGAACCAGAAACTTGAAACCATGTAAATATAGAATTTCTAAAAGATGGTGCAAACATGGTTTTAAAACAGAATATGTTGCACAGACCACTAATTGCCTTCTAATATCCATTCTTTCCTTTTCCTTAGAAATAAAATCATAGGCAATTTGTCTAGCTAAAGGATCATATTATCTAGGTTTCCTTATAGCTAGATACGATCAATGAAATGTCATTGGACCTCTTAAAGGAATATTAGAAAAATTTCCCTCCTAGGGAGTGGGTGTGAACCCTTCGTTCTTCTTTTCTTCTTTATTCTAGCCTTGCAATGCAGACCTGACAGCTGGAGCACCAGTAGGCATCTTGGATCATGGTGGTAGAACAAAAGGTGAGAAAGAGTCTGGTTACCTCATGAACATGGAGCCATCAGACAGAATGCAGAATTTTCTAAATATGAAAGAATAAATACTTTGTATATTTGAGGGTCTTTTCCCTCATGATCACTTGCAATTTCTAACTGATACAAAATGAGGTCTTCCTGTTTCTCCCATAGGTTGCCTCTGGTATAACCCTAACACAGCAAGCAGAGTGAACCTGTTAAAAACATCAGCCAAATTACATGATGTTTCTACTCAAAACTCTGAAATGGCTTCAAGCTACAACGACATACATGGGCCTGCATGTCTTGACAACCCCCCATTGCTTCTCTTACATCATCTCTGCTACATCTTCACTGAATTCCAGCCACGCTGGCCCCCTTGAGTATGCCAGGTATCCTCCCACCCTAGGGCTTTTGCTCTTGCTTCTCCCTGGCCTCAGAATTGTCTTCTCCCAGGTATCTTCTGACATATTCCTTTGCCTCCTTTCAAGTCTTTACTTAACTGTCACCTTCCTTATTATGCCTATTCTGGTCATCAGATTTTTCTACAATCTTCCCTCATCTTTCCCTGGTATCTTCTTTGACTCTTAAACTGACTTCACTTTTCTTTTTACTTTTTTCATAGCATTAATCACATATGTATAGATCATTTTATAATTTGTCGATTTATTATTTTTGTGTGACTCAATAAGTGACTCTAACCATAGATCAAGGAATGCAAATATTAAGTAAATAAGAGTCATGGAAAGTATTACCCAGGGAGAGCAATACAGCCCAAACCACTGAGGACAGTTTGAGATACCCACCAACATGTTTTCTTCTTAAGGGATTCCAGTGATTTAACCTCAATTCTTTTTCAGTATCCCTGTTTTAGAGATTTCATCTATTTAGTTCTGTTTATGCTTTGTACAAAATAAACAGTTAAATATTAATAGAAGCATAAAAATGTGTATACCTTCTAGATACCTTTCATTACTTAGAGAAAATAATCAAACAAAATATAGTACATATGAAAATAGCAAATAAAACAGAAACAGATAAAGCATAAAAGAACATGAGAAATATAAAATTATGTATTAATTGTTTAATATGATAAGGATAAATTAGTAGGCAATGTAGAATCATTGAAGATTTTTTTTTTTTCATTTTTTAGAAACAGGATCTTGCTCTGCCACCCAGGCTGGAGAGCAGCGGCATCATCATAGCTCACTGCAATCTCCAACTACTGGGCTCAAGTGATCCTCCCACCTCAGCCTCCTGAGTAGCAGGGACCTCAGATGCGTGCCACCACACCCAGGTAATTTCTAAAATTTTTTGTAGAGATGGGCTCCTATTACATTACCCAGGCTTGTCCTTGAACTCCTGGCCTCAAGCAATCTTCCTACCTTGGCCTCCCAAAGTGTGGGTATTACAGGCATGAGTCATTACCAAAGGTTGGCTCTGACTGTCATATATTTCTGGGGCTGACCTAGAATGCAGATCTTGAGATAGGAAATATTTTGATCAGAGCTCTGTTTTCAAAGAATTGATGAGGGTTTAGACCTGTGTGGTCAAATACAGTAGCCATTACCTGCAAGTAGCTATTGAGCACTTGAGATGTGGCCCTTTGAAATGTCTAAATCAAGATGTGCTGTAAGTCTAAAATACAAAACTGGATTTTGAAAAAGGTACAGAAAAGAATCTCAGTTACAATTTATTGATTATGTATAGAAATGATAATATGGACATTATCATTGTGTTAAATAAATGTTAAAATAAAAAAAAGAGACATCTAAACATGCAACTACCATACAACACAGCAATTACATTCTGGGCATTTATCCCAGAGAAACGAAGACTTACATTCTTATGAAACTGATATGCAAATGTGTATAGCGGCTTTATTCATAATAGCTAATAACTAGAAACAATTCACATGTATTAATACTTCAATGAGTGAATGTTTAAACAAACTGTGATACATCCACACCGTGGAGTACTACTCAGTTATACAAAGTAATGAATTACGGATACATATAACAGCCTGAATGAGTCTCCAGAGAATTATGCTGGAGGAAAAAAGCCAATCCCAAAAGGTTACATGTGATTCCATTTATATGACACCATTGTAATGAAAAAATCGTAGAAGTGGAGAACAGACAGAAGTTGGCATAAGTTAAGGAAGAATGAAAGAAGGAGGGACGTGTGTGTATGTGGCCATATAATGCAACAGGAGAAATCCTTCTGGTGATGGAAATGTTCTGTATCTTGACTGTATCAATGTCGATATCTTGGTTGTGATACTGTATTATAGTTTTACGAGATGTTGCCATTGGGAAAAACTGTATAGAATACATACAGAAGATCTCTCTTAAAACTGAATTTACAATGATCTCAATATAAAGTGTTTTTAAAAAGAGGAAAAAAGACATATTCAAAAATTAAACCCACTGTTAGAAGACATCTAACAATTGATTCTTCAAGACTAAATCTTTAAATAAGAAGAGTTTAATATAATCCTAAAAACAAATATAACTATAAAGATCTGAGAGATACAAAGTGGCATTACCCAAATTTTGTCTAAGAAACACTAATTCCAAGAGATTTCCATGCTAGGTGAACATTAAGGAAATTTGGGCAACTCTCCTTATTATACTTCCCTCTTTAAAAATTGTTCCTCACATAAACATATCAGAACTTTATAAAATTTTGTAGCAAAATCCCTTTTTAACACAGCTGACATTTTCAACTTCAGAACTCTTTTTCAATTAATTCTAAGATCTCAGGACGAGCTATCCCAGACTGGTCTGTTGAGGGCTGGCCTTTGAAAGAACTGGGCCCAGAGAAGTTGAGGCAATCGAGCTCATCAAGGGTGAGGCCTGGAATCCAACCTTCTCTCCCCGTCATGCCGAGGAGGGGTTGCTGCCTGCAATCATGAGCAAAGATGTGATCCATATCCATATCCACTTATCCATACCTTGCCTCTCCTGAGAGCTGTGAACACATGATTAGAGTTGCAGAATCTCAGGCATCTGACCAAGCCAGGGGAGTGACTAGACTCTCCCCCAACTCCAACACTGAGGTGGCAGGATGGGGATCTCAGTTAAGGTTGCTGTATGTCTTAGTTTCATGCCACAGTTCCTTATCATGCCGGGAGCAGTGTAGAACTTCCCTGATCAAATAATACAAGGGCCCCATTACCAAAGGTTGGCTCTGACTGTCATATATTTCTGGGGCTGACCTAGAATGCAGTGGGAAATGGAGGACTAAACACTGCTACTCCTCTGTCTCCCTGAGTTTCTTTCAATAAACCCTGCACCATTAGGTCTCCTGTGTGACTCATGCAATAAATAAATAAATAAACAAACAAATAAACAAACCCTGCTCAACTAGGTCTGGCCACTTGTTCTTATTCGTATTTTTAAAATATTGAACTCAGATGGATGTATGGGCAAGGTCTTTGAAATTTTCAAGAAAAACTTAACTCCTATGTGTATAAATTCTTTTGTAGAATAGAAAAATATATAAACTTCCTTAATTCATTTTATAAAATAAGACTTCCTGGTTTTCTTTTTTTTTATCATCCCCCAATAGACATCTGTCCCCACTGTCCTCAACCTAGCAACTCACTTAGCAAACTCCTACACTTCATTCTCATGAATCACCTACTCATTTCCTAAGTTACTTTCCTGAGGAAACTTCCTGATGTCTTGGATAGGTTTTTGTTTTATTTTCCTCCCCATGTGGTATACTCCTTTAGTATTGTACTCTCTTTCAACTGGTGATTCAATGCTATTCTTAGACCTAGCCCTTCCTCATATAGTAAATGTTAGATTGATAAATGAATGTGTAAATGCATGAAGTAACTGCATTAATATTCATTTAAATCTAGAACTTCATAGCTTCCAATACACCTAATGTATCAAGAAATTATACCTACATATAAGGATGTCTGAATTCAGGGAAAATGAAATATTCATCAAAACAAAACAAAATGCAAAAACAATGTACATTTGTTTTAAAATGTGTATTTACAAGTACATATAAAACATAAGTGCTTCCTAAAAGGATTATTTTAAAGTCATCAGCAAGTGCCAGCAATCAGATTCTGAAGCTCCAAGACTAGCTTCCTGGTGACCAGGATAGCCGCTTGGAGTTCAAGCTACGCTTTGTCTTCTGTCTGGCTGGGATTTATTTTCATATACCTGTGTCAAATGATGAAATACCTGTTCTCTGAGTCACTTAAACTCTCTCAGGAAGGAGTTAACTCAGGCAAAATCCTTCAGAGAAAGAGATCCCAACATATTTTTAAAACCATCTTTTTACTTGATAACAAAAAAGTTTCTTTAAAAGCCTAATCTACATCCCATCCCCCATTACCTCTGTCATCCTACCATTATAAAGAAAAGCATGCAGTGAGTTAGCATAACCAGGATGTATACATTCTAGGATACATTATAAAGCTAACAGAGGGAAGCGAAAGGTATAATGCTGTCACTAAGTGGCCCATCTATCCCTTCTCAGTCATCATCAGTGGAAAGTGATGCAAGTAGATTGACTTTGGAAGAACTTTAATTCTTGGGGCAATCACTCATCAAAGTTTTCTGCTCCTCAAGTGATGCAATCAGAACCTACTACACGAGACAGAACTTGCTCTGTTTCCTAAGCTTAGGGGTAAATCTCTCAGCCCACAGAAAAGAATTGATCAGTTCACCTCCCACTCTTTAGAGAGAACTGCCTTGAACGATTCCAAATCCACCCTGAGGCAGCCGAAGTACACAATCTGTCCTGTTCTTCTGCAAATACTCATTTTAATATTCCCACCATTTTGGAGCTGTGGCCCACCATGATAACAGGATTGGAATACTCTTTTTGCGATACTTGCTTTCTAAAAAGAGATATGTGGAGTATATTTATACAATTGTGAACATATTTTCAGAAAACATCATATCATAGCAGCTTTTGTTTTATGACCTGGAAAATTATTAATAAGGTATAATATAAACATGTAGTATATGAAAAATAAATAAACCAATAAACGCCACCCTTTAAAAATTTATATGTGAAATGTTATAATTTTCAATAACAAGCAAGCAGATTTAGCAAAAATGTCCTGAGAAGAAATACTTTGTCTTATACTCAAAATTATGGATCATGATAGTTTTTTTCCCCCATCACAAGAAATATATTAGAGCTGGACATTAAAGAGAACTCTGGATACACCCTCTGGAAGGGCTTAGTTGACAAACATAAACATTAAAACTGACTCCATGCATAACCAGTTTCTTAGAAGTAACTCGTCACTCTAGTCAAATCAGGCTGGTTTTATATTAAGATATATTCTAGGTTTTCTTCCAATAACAAATAATTTTCTTTTCACAAAAATGTCATGTTAACTTGGAAATATAGTAAGATGATTTTAACCTAATGCATTATGCCTTTCTTGGAAGTGTCACTACAATTTTTAAAAATTATTTACTCTTTTGAACTTGAAATTTGAGACTTGATTGCACTTAATTTGGAAAAATTACCGTTTCATAACTAGGTCTTTTGAGAGGAAAGATTGTTTTGTTTTTGTTTGCCCTACATGTTCATGCTTTTTTATTATATCAATAGACTATAACTTATTTACTTCAAAACATCCTAATTGCTATCAGTTCCACAATCAAACTCACTTTTTTAAATTTAAGATTAAAAATTACTTTATTGAAAGATTGAATTTCACTTCAATGTACTTTTTAAAAAATATTTGTCTATTTATTTATTTTATTTCAGCATATTACGGGGGTACAAATGTTTAGGTTACATATATTGCCTTTGCCCAACCACAGTCACAGCTTTAAGTGTGTCTATCCCACAGACGTGCACACTGTACCCATTAGGTGTGAATATACCCATCCCCTCCACCCTCTCCCGCCTGCCCAACACCTGATGAATGTTACTACTATATGTGGATGTAAGTGTTGATAAGTTAATACCAATTTGATGGTGAGTACATATGGTGCTTGTTTTTTCATTCTTGTGATACTTCACTTAGTAGAATGGGCTCCAGCTCTATCCAGGATAATACAAGAGGTGCGAGATCACCATCGTCTTTGTGGCTGAGTAGAACTCCATGGTATACATATACCAAATTTTAGTAATCCATTCATGTATTGATGGGCACTTGGGTTGTTTCCATGTCTTTGCAATTGTGAATTGTGCTGCTATAAACATTCTAGTGAAGATATCTTTTTTATAGAATGTCTTTTTTTCCTTTGGGTAGATGCTCAGTAATGGGATTGCTGGATCAAATGGTAGTTCTACTTGTAGCTTTTTGTGGTATCTCCATATTACTTTCTATAGAGGTCGTACTAGTTTGCAGTCCCACCAGCAGTGTATGAGTATTTCTATCTCTTGGCATCCATACCAACATTTATTGTTTTGGGACTTTTTGATAAAAGCCACACTCACTTTTAAAAGAGGAATCTGGGAATATGGAGCTGACTACTTATAACAGTTGCTTAAGTGCAGATGAAAAATAGTTATGCATTTAATGTTTTAGTTTTAGTGATTAGACTCATGGTAAAAGTTCTTAAGGTGAAAATGTGCATGTTCTCTGAAGTAACTAAATACTTGGAACCTCTGGTGCATGTTCCAAAGTAAATTAGTAACATGAACTTTATACTTCTAGCCCCCACTGAATACAGTTAGAAAGTGAGATTCATCAATGTCAGTAATAGTTACTCATTATATAACTATCTATATCTATATAAGGTATAACCATATACATTATAAATGTGTTTGTATATGTATGCAGTTATGTATATATGTTTATGTACACATCTCTCTATATGCATATCTATCTATAAATCTATATACTTGTGTGTATATACATTAAATCCTCACTTAACATTGTTGATAGGTTCTTGGAAACTGCGACTTTAAGTAAAATGATGTATAATGAAACCAATTTTTTCTCATCAGTGTTATAACAAAACAACATTGATGGAAACAACATTATTTGAGGACCTAATGTACATCATATGCATACATATATGTATATGTGTGTGTATGTATATACATATATATAGAGAGAGAGAGAGAGAAAGAGAATTATCTTTTGCTGACAACAAACTAACCAAAACTTCGGTGGCATAAAACAACAACCATTTTATTGTGCAGATAATTTTGTGAGTCAGGAATTAGGGCAGGCACTACAGGAATGACCTATGCCTACCCTTTTATGACTGAGTCCTCAGATGGGGAGGAACAAATGGCTGAGTTGGCTGTGTCAAAGAAAAATTACATCACACAGACTTTAACAGGCAAGGAAGACTTTATTCAAGATTCTTGCAGTAGGAGAGCGATTAAATTCAGCTCCATGAAAACGAAAAGGTGGGAGAGTTTTTAAGTGCTGGGATGAGCTAGTAGAAAAGTATTGGAGGACCTTAGAGTGGAGGCTGCTCAGTGTGATCAGGGCACCTTTGTTCACTAAGTTAGGCTCCTGCACTCTGCCAGAATGTAGGAGAGGGGATAGCACTATCTTTCTTGATGGTTACGTTTTAAAAGAAAAGCCCCCAGGTCCTTGAGAAAGGCACTCTTGGGTGATAAAACTGGCTAGAGGCTGGGAGATTTGCATTTCAAAGGGGCAAAGAGTCTACAATTGCAAGTTTCTAAAGTGCTCTAAGAAAACGGGAGTTGGGGGCTCTATAGTCAGGAAGAAACCTCTCTAAAGTTTAGTCAAACTGAGAGAAACCTTGAGGGTATCTTGGTCTGCTGTCATGATTCAACTTGATCACACGTCTATTGCTTTTCTTGGTTCTTCTCCACATCGTGTCTGCTGGCCTTGAATATCCAAGATGCGTACTTCACTCGTGTCTGGTTCCTGGTCTCGGGTGTCTGGTATGGAGATGTTTGAGTTCCTCTCTCTCCTCACAACTTTTCCCTGTGGTGGCTTCAGCTTCCTTATAACACGGTGGTCTAAGGCTGTTAATATTTCTTACGTGGCACTTAGCCTCCTCCAGAGCAACCCATCCAAGAAGCATGAGCAAAAACTGCAAGGCTTAATGTGACCTAGCATTTGAAGTCCCAGAATGTCACTTCCATCACATTTTACAGGTCAAGTCACTAAATGCCTTAGTCAGTGCACTGTTGCTATAAAGGAATACGTGAGACTCGGTAATTTATAAGGAAAGAGGTTTACCTGGCTCACGTTTCTGCAGGCTGTACAGGAAGTGAGAAGCATGGCACCAGCATCTGCTTCTGAGGGCTTCAGGCTGTTTCCACTCCTGGCAGAAAGCGAAGCGGAGCTGGCTGTGCAGAGATCACACGGCGAGACCACAAGGAAGCAAGAGAAAGAGTGGGGAGGTGCCAGGCTCTTAACAGCCAGCTCTCACGGAACTAGTAGAGGAGAACTGACTCGCTACCAAGATAATGGCTCCAAGACTTTCATGAGTTATCTGCCCCTACGACCCAAACACCTCCCATTAGGCCCCATCTTCAACACTGGGGATCAAATTTTAACATGAGATTTTAGGGGACAAACGTCCAAAATGTTGGAGTAAGCAAGTTAGTTAGATAAGAGCTGGAGGAGAGGAGACAAGTGAGCCGAGTGCATAAGAAAGATAAAGGGACTTATCTTGCAGGACTCTCTTGATGCATCTGTTTAATACAGGGACCCAAGAACTCAAGGTGACCTTGAGAGAATTAACATGTTATTAGCACTGTGGTTCAGCCTCCCCCCAGTGGTGAATGAATGCCATGACAGTTCTGAGCAAGACCATAAAATGAGAAAATCTCCCCCGCCTGTCGGTAGGGCGGAGGCAAGCACTCCATTGGACAATTCAAATAATGTGGCCTTTCCTCACTAGAGTCCATGCGGGCAAAGGCCAACTCTCACACTGCAGACTTTCACTACCCTTCACCTTGCAATAAAGTCCTTGTTCTCCAACTCCTGACCTCAGCAATCCTCCTGTCTCTGCCTCCCAGAGAGCTAGGATTATAGGCGTGAGCCACTACACCAGCCCTAAAATCCTTTTTCTACCTTTGCTTTGTTGCCTGCTATCATTCTTTGTGGCAGGTAGACAAGAACTGAGGGATTCGGGGCATAACTGGTAATACAAACTATAGAAATAAATTAGTCTAGATTCAAGAGGAGGAATATTATAACTCCACCTCTCAATGGGAGGAATAGCAAAGAATCCATGGCCGTGTGTAATCTACCACCTCTATGTACATGAAACAACACAGCTATACTCAAATAGTTGGTTTTATGTTGCATGTTATCTAAGTACAGAATGTGAGCATTCCGTACAAATATAGAATCAGGTAAAAAGCATACTTAAAGATGAAATATACTTCAGAGGTGACAAATGCAACAAATGTTGAATGGGGAATTGATTGACCTGGATCCTAGTTGGGGTTTGTTACAATTAGCTGTCTGACCTTAGGTAAATCAGTTAATCTTGAAGTCTCCTTCCTAGTCCAAAATTCAGTTGCTCCAATTACCAGGATTGCCTTGATTTGTATTATTAAGCATGCACTGAGAACACATAAAAGGCCCAGTAACCATCCTCATTAATTCACCATTAAACCTTTGATCATAGTAATGTAAATACTTTGAGACCCTAGGAAGAAAAACAACATGTCAAGGATGGATGTGGCTATTGGAAATAGTAATAGAAAATACATTTCTTCTTAATGAATCTGTTCCAGATTCGTTTCTGCTGTACACTCCTGCTCTTCTATACGTTGGGGAGGTTTCTGTTTGGTTTTGACTTTATCAGACTCCCAGGTAGAGCATTCTCACCTTTGCAGAAGTAGGAGTCATCTCATTGATTGTCTTGAGTAAAAGGAAATGGCTCATGCATCTTTTCTACATTATAACAAATGTCCTTTTGCATTATAATTGAATGGTGATTGTTGTGTTCAATCAATGGGAAAGGTTAAAGGAGCTCCTCTGCCAGCATTTTTAATGGAGAAGTCGATTAAGATTCAGTTTAATCATTCTGGCTGCCTCAGAATTAAAGCAACAAAGACCATCAATGGCACTATAATTACTAGTCTTTCTGTAAGTTTACACTGCTATTTATGCAGCTATAAATTTTATTATAATGCACAATGCATCTAGGTTAACTTGCTTTATTTGCAATGTAAAATATTTGCTTTAATTGTATGAAGAAAAGAAATTGCTTTGATAAAGTATATATGATTCAGTCCAATAATTTTTTTTAAAGTCTGAGAGTCTAAGTGAATCAGTATGATACTCTGTGTTAAATAGTTTAAAGTCATGGCCTTAACCTTGGGACACTTGAGACATATTTCAGTTTATTGAACATGGAGACTAACATTTCTCCCAGGTGACTGTAAAGGGTCAAATGTATTATTCTAATCCCTGTTCCAAACAGAGAAAAGGTCATTATACAGTACCTACTGCATGTTGTAAAGAATGAAAAATTCACACTGGGGGCGTGGGTGCAAATCTATTTTAGACTTGGCCTTTAAAATGTTTTTTAAATTGAATGATTAAGTGGTGATGAACCAGAAAAAATACCTTGAAATTGATCCCATTTATTAATTAGTTTGCACATGTAAAGGTCTTTCTATAAATAGTCAGAAGACTAGAGAAAATTGTTCTTCTTGAATGGGGGAATGACTTTCAAATTAACCTTTTTTTCACTATAGAAGTAATGCTTATAAATGCACTTATTACCATCCAATACTTTGCTTCATTCAATGTACGTATAGAGTACTGTGAGGGAGTTTGTGTCTTAAAAGTTTATACTTGGTCCACTTTAACAAGCCAACTGTAGGGAACAACTCTAGAGAGAGCAATTAATTGAAGAAACATATAAAATTTGTAGAGTTGTTTTGAAAATACCAGCTTTGCTGTGATCTTTGTAGAGGTCTTTTGAAAAGCAATACTTTAGTCAATTTGAGGTATCAGGAATTCAATTAATGAGCCTGAAGAGCAAACAGAGGAGGAAATTTGTGAGGTGAAACGGAGCCTTGTTTATGATTTAATTCATATTGATGTGACGAGCCTATTGATAGAGAAAGCACGAAAAGGAAAATAAGCTGCTATCATTCTCTAAAAAAAAAAATTCAACCATTTCCAGTTACTCAGATCTTCTAGAACTTTCTTCTAAAGAAAGGGCAAAGGGGAAAAAAATAAAATTTTTAGTGTTGGAAGAGGACCCTCATTCTCAACACCTTAATTTTATAATTCGAAAAGCTGAGAGCCTCTGGAATGAACCCATTTTCTCACAGTCACAGATACAACTTTTAGGTAGATAGTGAGGGATTCCAGGTCTTCTAGGGACAAAAGTGGGTGCCGTTGTGGTTCACCTCCCACCAATGGGCTTTCAGAGAGGCTCATGGAAGATCCGCATGGGTAGTAAGACTCAGGTCATATTACTCCCAACTGTCCATCAAAGGTTCCATGATGATGTCTAAACCACAGGGAGGTCCCTTTCTGGACACTATAAAACAAGACCCAGACTATAACCAAGCTCTTTTTTTGCTATGACAATGGGTCCGTTCATCATCTGTGATAAATATATGTTGCTCTGTAAACCTATGTCTTGCTCTTGCTCTATAATACTATCTTTCACTTCTCAATAAACCTTGTTTCATGCTTGCCTTACTTTGGTGTGTCTGGAAATTCTTCAGGCAAGAGTGCACCAAGAACCGACATTCAGACTGCTACTCAACACAACTGGTGGAGAAGTAGGTCTAGAATGCATGTTTCTGTCATTCTAGCTTCTCTGTATTGTCACAGTTGTTGGGACAACTATATTCTAGAGTCTATGTTTGACTTCCATATGCACCATATTCTAAACTTACATATATTTTGCCTTGAGATATGTTCCAATCATTAGGCCTTTGACAGGACAAATAACTTCTGCCTCTAATTTCTTTACAGAAAACCAGTTGAAGGGAACTAACACTGTTTGTGGACTTAATATGTGCTTATGAATGTATGAGGTATTTTATATACATTGGAACTTTTAATCTTCTTAGTATCCTTATCCAGTAGATATGATGGACTTAGATTTAATGTAAAAATAGGCTCAGAGGGGTAAATAACTTGCCCAAGTTCATAAATTCTACAGTTGCAAGGCCAGGGTTTTTCTGACTTAAAACCCATGCTGTTTCCACGACAACACGGTGCGTCCTTGGTAACAGTGCTTGCAACATCTTCAGGTTTAGACAATAAAGTATTCATACTACACCTTTGATTGTCAGAGAAATCCATATCAATTGATTTTTTAAAAAAATTATGCATGCATTTTATAAGCTTTTTTCTCTTATTTCTGAATATACAATACATTTCAATTTCACTAATAAAGTGCTGTGTTTTTTTCTGTTGAAATTATGAAAATTGGAATTCATTGTAATGTGTATTGGGAAATATAGATAATTAGAGTCAGGGAAAAGCTTTTGTAATGACAAATTCTTTGGTGATATATATAATCATTTTTCTATTACATATAAATACTTTATTTCCAATATCTAAATGATATTACAAATGACCAAAATTTCTACTAAAATGCTTTAGGAATTGTACATGATATATTGTAAATAATCTCCACCATCTAATAGATTTGTTTAACCTTGTTAAGAAATGAGTCTATAAATGCAATACTCATAAAAAACAAAAGCAGAAAAATGAAAATATTTGGCTCACAAAAAACCAAAAACAGTACATCAGTAAACCTATACTAAATTCCCATCCTATATAAAACTCAAAATTTGTGTTTTAAATTTGTGAAGTAGACCCATTACTTGGTTAGAAGTCAATGCATTTACCTGTAGCTAAATAAAATGTAAGCTATTAAATAGTGACAATTTGATAGACTCTCTCAGTTAGGACATTCCTGTGTATAAGTACAGAATTAAGACTAATAAAAACAAAAATGTATCCCTTATGTATTATATTTTATAAAGGCATATTTACTATATATATGTGAAGGGGTATAGAATTTCAACAGGGATAAATTTCCTATTGTCACTTATTGATCAACTGGCACTTGTATTGATTATTCTGGATCCAATAGCACAGGACCATCATGAAACATCTTCAATCCCAACATGGGTCTTTAGCACATGCCATAAAAATATTGCAGGCATGAAAGTCATATTGCCCTTTGGCCCTATGTACCATTTATAGCATGTTAGATGCTGTAACAAATAAACCCCATTGAAGTAGTTTAACACAATAATTATTTATTTCTTGCTCACATGAGTATCATTACATAACAACGCTCCAAGATGTGTGGTGACATCAGCCTGACCCAGAGCACCTCGGGGCCAACTCAAGGCATTTGTTCATTCAAAATGATCCAGATCAGCTGCTATTTGAAGCAACAAAATGTGGATGGTTCAAATATTCTCTACAGTTATTTAGTATATTTACAAGGACATTTACAAAATACCACGTATTTACTGAACTTTGTCTACCACATTAAGATGTTGGATTTTTCCTATAGGAAAAAGAAAAGTACTCAGTTTTAGGAAGTGACAAAACCAGATCTATATTTAAAAAGATAACTTTGGTGGCATTATATAGATTAGTTTATTTAAAGGAGTTACCCAAGTCAGAGAGACAATTTTTGAAGTTATTGTTAGAGCAAGGTGAGAACTAGAAAGCAATAGCATTGGAAAAGAGGAAGACACTGGTAAGGGTGTAAGAACTGAAAGAAGCTGCACAACCAGGTAACAGGAGTTAGGAAGAGGTATGTGACTTTAAGGGACCTAACTGAAACAAATACGTAGATTGGACTATCACTGCAATGAATACTGAGGGCATGCTATATTACCGTTCCCTTTATTCCTAATAGTATTTAAACATGTTAGCTGTATTAAAACAAATTCTCCATTTTCATAAAATGCCAAAGATAGCCATCATCTTTTGTCACTTAGATTTAGGAAAATGGTAGCCAAGTTTATAAGAAATAACTATCTGGTAAAACTTTTCCTTTTAAGTTTATCCAATGGACTGCTATGCTTCAACCTTTAATATCAAGCTCAATCTACCAGACTCTAATTAATGACAGCCATGCTGAAGTGTTGAGGGTGATATGCACTGATGTCTGCCAAATATTCAAAATGGACCAAAACCAAAATGGACTGACAGATAAATAAGTGGTAAAGTAAACATGGCAAAATGTTTAAAAAAAAAAAAGTATAGAATTTAGGAGGTAGGGATACGAGTGTTTACTGTATAATTCTTTCAACTTTAATTTTTAAAATATTCATATTTTATTGGGATAAAAACATTACTCTACCAGGCTTTTGTCTGCCTAGCTCTGTTTCTAACTTCACCACTTTCTGAAATTGACATACTTTCCCCCAAACACAGTGTGGGCATACTAACTTAGCTAAGTCAATCACGACACCCCATCAATCTGGCCAGAGTTATTGATCTTTAAGTATTCACATGCTCTACCACAACCTAATTGTAGTACTTTTGAAGTGTATTTCTTCCGGAGATACTAGGAGAAAGTCTGTTCCCCCATAAAGAGGGTTCAAGGTTGTGAACTTTAAAGCAGGAAATCCCCAGTTTTCATGGGGAAGCCTGAGAGGGTAAATCCAGCATCAAGAAAGGCAAAGCCAGCACACGAGTCAACTAAGTCTCCTTATGCGCTGAGACATTGGTGTCTCCTGAGATATCATGACCCGTGTTTTGGTTCTTAAAGTCATTAATGCTACCCTGATACCCTCAGCCCTTTCCTGGATCCTGTGAACAGGACCAGAATACTTCTAATGAATCCTTCCTTTTGAAATGTTACTTTGCCTAATCTAGTTCAAGTTGCATTTCTGTGTCTTGGAACAAAAAAAGTATTTGGCTAACACAAGAGCTAATGTATATGTCATGGTAGGTAGAACTCCAAGATGACTCCAATGGCCCATGGCCTTATGTGATCCACTCCTCTCAAATCATGCAAGGATCTTTAACTTGCCTCTAGCCAATTGAATGTGCCAAAGGTGTTGGAAGAGTCACTCCTTTGATTATCTCACACAATAGAGGACTTTGTCTTACCAGACGGAACAGAGAGATTCCCCTGCAGTCCTTGAAGAAGTAAGCTGCTGTGATGTGAGAGGACCTGGGAAAAGGCCACTGGCAAGGAACTGTGATTGGCTGCTGGTGGCTGAATGGTCCCCACTGACAGTCACCAAGAAATGGGGACTTTAGTCTTACAATGTAAGGAACTGAATTCTGCCAACAACAAAGTGAGCTTGCAAGAAAACCCTGAACTCCAGAAAGGAATGCAGCCTGGCTGATACCTTGACTGCAAGGACCCTGAGCAGAAGTTCTGTGCATCTGTGACTGCATTTCTGATATAAAGGAACTGTAATATATAAAAAAAAGTATACTGTCGTGAGCTGTTTAATTTGTGGTAATTTGTTATCTATCAACAGAAAACTAATACAGATTTTGAACACATACCACATGATGGCTGAGAACTATGTTACTAGTTTTAGTTCATTATCTCCCAGAACCTTTATAGCAATTTCGTATCTTAGGTCCTATAATTACAGTCATTTAATAGGTGATAAACCTGATACAACAGAGGTTTTAAGAAGTTTAGTTATAATATCAGCACAGGTATATGGGATAAAGGCTTGACTCAAACTCTAAATAGACTGGCCCCGAAGCCTATGGCCACTGCAGCTCATAGCACCTTCCCCAAACCATTTTCTAATTAGTGTACCAACATCGTACTATCTTAGTACAGGCCAGGATTATTGCAAAAGTCTACTAATTGTTTTTTCATCACACTTTTCACTGTCCTCTCTCTCCCCAAATCTTTCACCAAATCAGGTCACCACATCATCTCGAAATTCTTTGATGGCTCCAAAATGCCTGTGGAGGAAAGGTCAAACGAGTTTCCAGTGTGTTCAAGCCTGTCTGTAATTTGACTACTCAGGTTCAGCCAAAGCAATTTTAGATATAAAACTGAATATTTACTGTATTTTCCCGGGCTGGGTGGAACGAAGGAAGGGAAAGTTGTCTCACAGAATCGCTTCTTCAGGTTTAGCGGAAGCAGGGAAGCGGCGGCTGTTCTATTCAGTGTAAGAATAAAATTGAGTAATACATCTAAATGTTAACTGACTTGTAAGTACTAAGGAGACGAGTGTGCCAGAATGGAAATCATATGGGCCGGGAATTCCCCTTCTGTTGACCACAGAAGGTATAGGCATAATCTATCAAGAACAGAATGCATGCCATACTTTGTTCATTAGCATTTAAAGAGGACGTTTGGCATCAGACAACAAATACAATACTTGCAAGATCTTGGCAGCAGAATATTTGTCAGTTAATGACAATCCACAGCTTTTAAGAAAAAGGCTAATGCTCAATGTTATGTAGAAATTGTTTCATTTTCGCTAACTAAAATAAAATTCAATTAAGTTAAAACCATTGCTTTTCCAGATACCACACTTCCACCATGGCAATCAGACAGTAAGAAGAAAATGAATATTATCTAAACAGCAGGGAGAAAATATGCTTCGGAAACTCTAAAGAGCCACCAAAGCACAATAACTTAGCAAACCAAACCTGAAAAAACAAAATATCCAAAACGGGTAAATATGTAGTAGAAGTAGAATTCAGGGCAATTATATTGAATAATTGGCTGACGTAGCCTAGGAAAGGAACACAGATCATGTTGACTGGATTACAATATATAGCTCAATTGTATTTTGGCCTTTATCTGGTTTGTTAGTTATAATGTTCGTATTTACACATATCAAGAACTCAACAATATGCTTTATAGTATGATTTATACACAAACACACAAGATCATGCACATTTATATTTGATTTTATTAGATGATGCCACCTTCAAAGTTGATATGATTTCAAAAGAAACATTTGTTTTGTAAGATTTGGTGGCTTAAAAATGCAGTTAAATATGAAATTTTAAGTGATATGATGGTTTTTCTTAACATATATGTATATGTATTTAAAACATCATACATAAACGTGTAATATATCAAGTTAACATATTAATCAAATTAACGTGTATCCATACAAAGAAAAACATCTTGCATATACATTTAAATATATAAAACTCAGTATTGGTAGGGATGAGGTGAAATTGAAGCTTATATATTGCTAGGAATGGAAACTAATACAGATTTTTTAGGAAACAATTTTGTCATGGATAATATTTATGCCTTTTAATCCAGTAATTCCTCTTCTACTGTAAAATCAGAAAAGTGTAGCAAAAAATAAATTTACACACAAAAGTATATCCCATCAATGTTATTTACAATAATAATTGGATATAATGTCAGTATTCCAACAATGAAAAATAATGAATTATTTAGTTACATCCATATGATAGAATATCATCAAGCTATTAATGTAGTATCTACAAAGAGATATTTGTCCTATGGCTAAAATAATTATGATTATTTATGTATTTATTCAACTAATTTAATAAAATTCTAATATTTACCAGACACTGGGCTAAGTGCTTGTATGGAAAATGCTTCCAATTTATAAGAGGAATACATATACATAAACCAATAGGTCAACTAAATTAATATACATTTTTTGATAGGAGAATGTACTGAAAATAATTGGGAAACAAAGATAGTTATAATGACTCTACCTGGGGTGGAGGCAGGGAGGCACTAAAGAAAGCTTTGCAGAGAAGGCAAAGCTTACAGTAAACCTTGAAAAAGTGGTCCTGTAATAGTCAATGAAAAGGAAAACAAAAAAATCACATATAAATCAAAGTAATTATATAAGTATATATCTGTATCATGGAATTGTGAGAAATTGATATTTTCTTCATTGTGGTTTTCTGTATTTTCCATTACTTTCACAATGAGTTGGTATCATTTTTCCAGCTTTATGGAGGTTTGATTGACAAATAAAAATTGCATATGCTTGGAGTATACAACGTGATGTTTTGATATACGTATACATTGTGAAATTATTATGTTACCACAATCAAACTAATGAACATATGTATCACTTCACATAGTTACTGCGTTTGTGTGATCTACTCTCTTAGCAGATCTCAGGGATGTAATACATTATTATTAACTGTATTCCCCATGCTGTACAGTAGGTCTCCAATACTTACTCATCTTATAACTGACGATTTGTGTTCTTCAGCCAATATCTTCCCTTTTTCCCCACCAGGCTCTGGAAACCACCATTCTACTCTCTGTCATTGAGTTCAAGTTTTTTTTTTTTTTAGATTCCATATATAAGTGAGATCATACAGTATTTATCTTTCTGTGTTTGACTTATTTCACAGAATACTCTCTAGCTTTCTCCATGCTGTTGCAAATGGCAGGATTTCCTTCCTTTTTAAGGGAGAATAATATTCGTGTATGTGTGTGTGTATACCACATTTTTTTATCCATTCATATTTCAATGAACATTTGAATGGATAAAGAAAATGTGATGTGTACATATAAAATACGACACAGAAGTTCTGTCTGGAAAATATCCAGCCATTGTTAACATAACAAGAATAGTTTGTGCAACATCAGTGTAACCTGGCAGCCAAGGAGAGTGGATTGGGATGTGCATGCATGAACAATTACAACTTTATTGTACAAATCAGTGGGGCGCTAGATGTCATTGGGTGAGCATGTGTACTGCGTGGCCGTCGCATTCAAAATGACTGAGCGAGTAGAGCAACAAATCTGCATCAAATTTTGTGTTAAGCTTCAACATTCCTCTGCAAAAACTATTCGGATGATTCAGAAGGTTTTGGGGGACTATACAATGAGTGCGGCACAAATAAAAGTGTGGCGCAAATGCTTCAAAGATAGTCGAGAACCTATTGAAAATGATCCACATTCTGGAAGGCCTGCAACAAGCAAAACACCTGAGAATGTTGAGCATGTATGGGTTAGGTTAAGAGACGCCGGAAGAACTGAGTGAGGTCCCACCTACTTTAAAGGGGACTGAAGCATCATGGTCCTACGTACAATGCTTCTTGTATCTTGTATCTTCTTCAATAAATATCTCCATTTTTCATATTACATGGCTGAACGAACACTTTCTGGACAGACTATATATATATATATATAATGGATAGGTTGTTTCCATATCTTGACTATTGTAAATGCGAATAATGCTTCAGTGAAGACAAAAATGCAGATAGCTCTTCAAAATAATGATTTAATTTTCTTTGGCTATAAACCCAGAAGTGGTATTGGTGGCTCATTTAGTATTCCTATTTTTACTTTTTTGAGAAGCCTCCATACTGTTTTCCATAATGGCTGTTCTAGGCATCATTTTTTAATTAAAAGTACTTTGCAAAATAAAGATAAAGATGTTTGTGCCAAGGGTGCTGGTTCCTGGCACTCCTAATGGTGCAAACACAAAAGGTGCCAAAGAAGTGCTTCCCTTCCAGAGGCTCTTGCTGCCCACACCATGCTGTGTGGTATCCCAGGTGCAAAGCAGCTTTTACGTTGTCCTCATGTCTCAAAGAGATCCATACAAAAGCCATTTTCTTCTGCCAAGGATCTTTCCCTTTATGGGATTACAGGTTAATCCTTAGGCTTTGTATGGACCAAAATATTCAATGAGACACCATGGTTTCCTCTACAAGGCTTATAATTTTCCTTTGATGAGTAATAAAACCACTTTTCATTCTTATTTAGTAAATACATAAGCAACAATGGCATTTCTGAAGATCTCGCATACATTTAAACTTCAGGTTCAGATTAGGAAGGCTGCTTTACACTTTGAACCATAGAAAAGATTAAAGCCAAGAATGAGATAAATTATACAGAAATGTAAAAAGGACAACCAGTAAAAATCAATAAAGTGAAGGTGTTAAGGGACAAAAATATTCAGTTGGAAAAACTAGGATCTTGCTCAGATCTCATATGAATTATGACAATTTTCATAATACTAATCTTGGCTTATGTATTCATTGGTTCTTGGTTGAATCCAAATAGTGTTTGCTTTGGAGAAACAAGTGGAGACAGGCACAGTGAGATTGAGCCTCAGAGTCATAAAGTGTGCTTGCCTATGGAAGAGGACAATCAGAGGGATAAACAGCAAGGGACAGCCAGAGTGAGGGTAACAGGGAAGAACTGAAGGGTGAAGGACATTTTAACATGTCTCAGCAAGGACCGGAAAACCTCTCTGGGTCTCTAGGCACAGGAGGGCTGAGGGAGATGACATTAAACCCCACCTCACTCTTTGTTATAATACAGTAACTGCTGACCTTATCAGCCTGGAAAATTAAATAATCATTCAAAGGGATGAGCAAGGAAATAGTGAACTTTTACTTTTAACTCATAAACTCTCAGGTGGTCCTCGATATCTTTGCATTATTCAAATGATGTCTATTGAGACTGAGAAACCATGATGAGCCAGACACCGCAGCCAGAGGCTAGACACACAAATATGAATGAGAGATAGTCTGTCGTTGGGTCAGGAAGACGGATATGCAGAAAAATAATTACACTACAATGTGATAAATGCTATTGGTGATGATATTATTTATAAAATGAATTGGGATCAGAGGAAAACAAAAAAATCTCCTGGGTGAAGATACAGGAAACTTTATACAAGAGGGGACATTTAACCTGTGTCTCAAAAGATAATTTGAAACTTCTTACAAAGGAAAGAAGACAATAAAGGGCCTGCCAGACAGAGAGAAGATCATAAACAACGTCACAGAAGCATGAAAAAGATGACGCTTTTTATAAAAGAGTTTCAAGCAATTGGCTCACACGTTGAGCACAGCACGGACATGATTGGATAGGAGCTTATTTTATGAGACAAATGGAGCTGTGTTAATTCAAACTGGAGTAGCACAGAACAAGAATAAAGAAAATTCTGTAGGGTGATGCCACTTATGAACACAGATGAAACAGCCTGAAAGAGATACCAAGACATCAAACTCAGGAGTATATTTAAAAAATATAAAAAAACTAAAAGACTCTCTGTGGAAAAGACTTCAGAGCTGACTTTGTCTTTTTGCTTAACAAATTCTTTTAAATATTACAATCATGTCTTTAATATTTTCTTAGTATAGAACATTAGATATTATTGTAAGATTTCAAACACTACAAAATTACCTAAAATAGGAAACAAATTACCATGTAATTTCACCTGTCAAAGACAACCATGGGGGCAAGTTCACATTTTTTTCTATGAAAATAATCTCTATCTCTACCTCTATATTATTGACTGTATTTTATCTCTATATACAAAATGAGATCAGCATAGCTTATTTTTCACTCTTATGAAATTGTGGCAAATTTTTAAAATCTACGTATTTACAGAATTGTAAAAAATTTCAATAGATAAAAATCCTTTTTTCTTTCTTTTCTTTTTCTTTCTTTTTTTTTTTTGAGACAGAGTCTCGCTCTGTTGTTTGGGCTAGAGTGCCATGGCATCTGCTTAACTCACAGCAACCTCAAACTCCTGCACTCAAAGAATCCTCCTGCCTCAGACTACAGAGTAGCTGGGACTACAGGCATTCACCACCATGCCCAGCTAGTTTTTCTATTTTTAGTAGAGACGGGGTCTTGCTCTTGCTCAGACTGGTCTCGAACTCCTGAGCTCAAGCAATCTTCCCGCCTTGGCCTCCCAGAGTACCAGGATTATAGGCATGAGCCACTGTGCTTGGCAGAAAAAATTCCTATAAGTAGATTTCCTGGATCAAAGAAATATTGGTAGGCCATAAAAAATCGACCTGAAAAATACATATTTTACATTCTCCATATCTTGTTAATTCAGAATATTTCCAGTCTTTAAAATCTTTAAAATCTTTGCTACGGATCTATAAAAATATCTTTCATTGGATTAACTTACATTTTTGATAATTAATAAAGAAAACAATATTTTAATATCATTCATTGAATGGTTTTCATGATCTCACTCATTTTGGGGGACTGGGGTAGCTGATTGTTTTTATTGATTTAGAGGAGCTCTTTACATATTGCTCATTTATATTTATTGAGAGTCTAATATGTGCCAGATACTCTTCTAGGCACTGGGGATAGGACAGTAAAGAAAACAAACAGAACTGCCCTCAGGGAGCTAACATTCTATGGAAGGGGGTAGTAAAGAAAGAAAACAAATACATATTAGAAGTACTTTATAAGAGTAAATCACTAAGAGTGATGAGAAATGTGATTGTAGATGGGAGAGTAGGAAAGATCCCTCTGATGGGGGTGAGATGTGAGCAGACTGAGAAGTGGGGAATCGGCCATGTGGATACACCAAACAGGAGTATTTTAAGCAGAGGAAAGAGTACATGAAGAGGAGTGGTTTAGTGGTGTATTTGAACTTCTATTTACTTATTAATATTATGAATTAAATAACCAAGTCTCCACGTTTCTTAAAATAGGAATTTTGTACACTTATATGCCTCTCGCATTACACTGAGATGTGTTGAAAATTTTGGAGCATACTATTGCTAATTTTTTTACATTATGTATTTCTATTTTAAGATTTTTTTCATAATTATTACATTATACCTTACACATAGTATCAATTCTTTTTCAGAGTGTAAAATGTTTCATTGCTCCATAAGCTTCCTAATTAATTTGTTTTCCTGTATCTTAAAATTTTTATCACAATATAGTTTTCATTTGGCTAGAGTACTTCCTTGAAGATTTTTTTTAATGCGTTTATTAAAAATATTATTTCCCAGCATTACTGTGCCTTTTAGATTAAAAGTTTCACATGGTCTTTCAGTGCAGAAAATACTTTTCTGCTCAAACCTTCTTATTTCTTAAGTCTCATCTATTATCTGT